>CANXYI010489348.1:0-11452 GCA_948208565.1 Hura crepitans
AGGAGAGTAAAGTGCATGTGGGTGTTTTAAAAATGAATTTGATAGTAATTAAAGGATTTTAAAGCTTTATATGATGTAAGTATATTCTACATTTCTAAAAATTTCAGTTATACACTAATTATGTGAAAAAAGTGAACTTTGGCTTAAAATTGTAATTTAAGTGAATGGTTGATTATAGTATGATAATTAAAGTATGTTAGAAAGTGAAAGATAAATAAATTATGGAAACAAATGATTTATGAAGGAATTCTTATCTCGATCAAATGGTATGAAGTATGGAAATTTGAATTGGATTTTGTAATTATTGACTAGAAAGTATGATTTTAGCTTAAAATGTAAGAAATATTGTTAATAATTTTATGTATACTAGTGGCTGAATGGTTTGCATTAGAGATATAAAGATGTTGTTTTATATTGTCCATGTATTTATATAAGAAAAATACTTATGTGAGTATAAATGCATGAACATAAATTAGATTTTGAGTATGTGACCTCTAAAGTGGAATTCCTCAATTTTTTTAACATAAAAAAATTAGGAATATATTCGTATGCTAAGAAAATAAGAATAACAAAATTTTATGTCTTTCAACTAAGAAGAATAAAAGAAGAGTTTAAGTGTTTATTAAAGTTGTTACTCCCTAATTTAGCCTCTTCTCCTTGAATGCTTAGAAGTGGATAAATAAAGTTTTAAATTATGATAGGACTTAATGAAATTAAGTTATTGCATGAGTAACTGATGATGAATAATGTGGAAAATTTATGGTTAGGTGTTAAGAAAAGGTAATTTTTGGTTGGTTAATTTGTATGGCTGAAACATATATGCTTAGAGTGTTAGAAGAATTTGCTTAGTTTTCCTATGTGTAAATGCTTAAAATAAAGTTTAGAATATAGTTAATGACATAGATATTACTCATTTGAGAACTTGGATAAATCTTGGCAATGTTATGTATTTTTGGGTAAAAACATGATTAATAGATGAATCTTTTGATTTCTTTTATTTATATGCCTAAAATGAATCTTGATATATATAAATTATGATTAACACATAAGTAAATTATTATTAGAGGGTAAATATTATGTTTTATATGAAGTACCTTCTAAGTAATTCAATGTAAGTGTATAAATAATTGAATACAAGTTTTAACCTAAAAATCAGTTGTAAAGAAAATATCATGAAAAAATTAAAAAAAATGCAAATCACTTGAGTTATGACCACATGCTCTCTAAAAGAATTATGCAAGTGTATTTCTCTTGAATGAGTACATAAGATGCTATAGGTTTATTAAATATAGAATAGGTGTTTTATAAAGTAAGTACTTACTTTTGAATGATGATAATGATGTATGGAATATGCATATAAAGTATAATATGTTATATATATATATATATATATATATGTGTGTGTGTGTGTGTGTGTGTGTGTGTGTGTGTGTGGGGGTGTGTGTGTGTGTGTGTATTAGTACATCAATAAGAAAGTGAGCCTTTATGGCTTATATGGAAATGATTATATAATTTTTGGATAAATATGCCTCTAAATCATAATGGATGTACACAAATAATGAGATGTATAGCATATTAAGGAATAATTGTAAAAGGTTACTCGCAAATGATTATGTATGGTGCTTTAATGATATAAGTCAAAATGACACTATATGGTACCTAGTTATGTATATGAAGTCGTTATATAGCATATACGAATATGAAATCCTTATATTAATTAGAAATGATTTTATTAAGGATATATGATTATAGGGAAAGGTGATAGAACCCATCGCTACCTAAGACTCAATATGGCCTTAGAATGGTTTTGATAGCTTTGGCCATCATATAGTTTTATATCTTCAAGTGCCAAAGACACATGCTTTTAGGTAAGATAGTAGTTTAAAGGCACTATCACTTCATATTCCTTTAGATAAGATGGCAATTTAAAGGCATTGTCACTCCATATTCTTTTAGCTAAGATAGCAGTTTACAGGCACTGTCATTTCACATGCTTTTTTTTGTAAAATGGCAATTTAAAGGCACTATCACTCCATATATCTAGGCATTGAAACGAACCCTAAGAAGAGATGGTCAAATCTCTTTGGATAATACAAATGAAGTAATAAATGGTATCTATATATTGAACTAACTTTCGTAGGGAAACAAATTTAAGCATAAGAATAAGATGTATCATAATTTGTTACATATAAAGGATTTTATGTGTGTGTGTGTGTGTGTGTATTAATGATATGATTTAATACTTATAGAAGCACTAATATGCATATGACATATGATGCAATAATAAAGATATATGGTTTATTTTCATGAATTATATGCATGAAATATAATTACATACATATTTGATATATGATTTATGTCACTTGACATAATCTATGTTAGAGAAAAATTAATAATTAGAATATGTGCAATTTATATTATAAATAAATGATATGTAGGTTTGAATGAATATTTAGGTATTTAAGAATATTATAAGTTGTAATTGAAATTCTTTTTCTTTGTTATATATTATATGTATGTAGGTATCTAGTAGTAGAAGTAGTAAGGTGTATGTTGTGTATGATAGTAATTAAGAACTAGATTGCAATGACATAACAATTTCAATTTAATAAATGAAACAAAAGTTTTGTTCATTTATGAGTAGATAGTATATGTATTGTTTCATAATATTTTATCTATATGAGAATGTAGTTATGCATTTATTTGATGGTATTTAATGCTTT
Organism: Hura crepitans; assembly: GCA_948208565.1. Classification (NCBI taxonomy): domain Eukaryota; kingdom Viridiplantae; phylum Streptophyta; class Magnoliopsida; order Malpighiales; family Euphorbiaceae; genus Hura; species Hura crepitans. Next base: position 2,724 of record CANXYI010489348.1, read on the forward strand.
TTAGTAAGAGAAATTATATAAGCTATATATAGTCATGTTGATTTATAAGTTTCAAAATAAGGAAATTCATTTATATCAAGAATTGTGTGCAAGCTTAATTTGTTAAGGTTATAATAGGAAAAGAAAGGAATTTGTTAAGCTGATATTACATTATAGTAAGTTGAAAATTTTATGATTTATATGTAGACTAAATATTTATTTTATTTAATTATCAACCTTATATTCATAATACATAATTAGTTTCGGCATATATTATTTTATATATTTATATTTTGTCGTTAGAATATACTACTAAGCTACAAGCTAAGTGTGTTGTGTTTTCTTTCGTTGTGCAAGTTGATAGCAAATGGGTGAGGAGTAAATGGTCCAGTCTTAATAGAAGTTAAAGTCATCTAATTGTGAAAGACTTATAGATCATTACATTTTAAATCATTATGAATCATTGTATGTGTGAATTCATGTATAAGGTAATTCTTGTGTATGTGTGTACACGTATGTATGTATGTATATGTGAATAAATTTCATGTTTGATTTCTATCAAGAGTATTATATGGTTCTTGGTTATGTGATTGTCTTTAGGAGACATAATGGGGATGTCTCATATAACATGGTTTATATGAGTATGAGATGGATTATAAGATATGAAAGATTATAAGGAAAAGTAATATGCATTTTTATGTTATTTGTCTATGGAATATCATATTTGTTGATCTTTGAAATGGAGTTTAAGATGTATGAGATCTATAGAAGTGTTAGCCTTTATGTAGGTTTTGCATAATACCGGGGTATAGCTGTTATGCCGCTGAATTTTCAATATAATAATCCATAAATGGTGAATACATTTAAATCAAATAAAAGTTTAAATGGTAATAACAACATTTTCAAACATAAGCAAACAAAATATTTGGCCCACTCCTTTGTACACTTTTAAGTTGTGTTTATATTTTCAATCACATGTTAAGGATGTGTTGTAACATCTCCTTATAAAGTTCCTTTATGGATTGGGTAAAGGGTTATACATTTAGTTATATCAGAGCTTAGGTTCTACCCTTTCTAGGCTTATATGATTGCATATGTATGATATTGTGTGTGTGTGTGAACATGCATTCATTGTTCTACAACTACCAGAACAGTCATATAGACATTCTTACCTGTCATTAAGGTAAGTTCTAGAACTCTTAACTTTAAAAAAATTAACGGTAGGTATTCAATGGAATAGATAAGTTAGAAAAGATTATAGAAAAAGGTATTAGTATTGAACAGATAAAGGGATTGGCATAACTATAGTGAGATCTACTATGGCTAGATGTGGATAAGAACTTGAGATATAGTTAGGAACCATAGATATAGATGCAACTAGTTACATACAAAGGAATATGATGGATAATAGTATATGAGACTTGTGTGATTATTATAACAGTTTATAGATCTAAGTGCCTAAAACTTTATTGTGAATAAAGATATCATATGAGGTTAGGTTAAAGAAATAGAATGAGTACTATAAGAAACATTCGACAAATACTTTTAGTTTGAGAAGTTATTACTTAAAGACATTAGGTCAAGTATGATAACTGGATTGATAAACAACTTTAAGAGACTTTAATAGGGAATGAGATTTTATGAAGCCTTAGGATTTGCTTAAGAGGGGGAGTGATATAAAGATGGTTAAGATGGGGATCATTCGAAGAAGCAAATCTTTAAAGGAAAATATATAATAGTTATTGAAGCATTACATTGTTAATACCAATGTAAGTGACAAAATGCAATAAGTGAATTCTATATGAGATATGGACAAGTGATTAAAAGAAAATAATTTAAAAGTTATATGAGGATCTAACAATAGTCAAAACACTATAATATTAGCAAACGAATGAATGAAAAAGTGTAGACTCGATAAGAAAGGTAATAGATTCAAAGGATAGTGACAACATATATAACAGGAATGAATAATTTTAAGGATAACATTCCTTAAGAGGGAAATACATAAAATGACTCAAAAATCTCGAGTCATGAATAGTACTTCCTAAGGTATGAATAGTAACTTTTTAGACATGAAGTACTTCTTTGATAAATGAATAGTTCATTTTATAAGTAGGCCATAGGTCAAATTTAAAGTGAAAATAAGATCATTTGGATAGTCAATGATAGATAACAACTGTATTAATGAATAGTATTTTAGGAAAAAAGTATTGTCCATTTTACAGTAGTTTCAACCCAATTGACCTAATAGTCAAAATTTAATGTAATTAATAGAGGTTTTAGTTATCAATAATTAAGGAATGATTATTTTGCATGGAAAATTTTACGTTTGTGAAAGTAAGATCAAAAAGTAAATTGAGATCTTTTTATGATAATTTAACTCAATTAACTTGAGGGTTAAATTGTAACATTTTTAAAATAATTTTAGGCATTATCATATATGGAACTAATATTTATTTTGGAGATTATAATGGTCTAGTGAATTTATTTGGGATATTAGGAAAAAGGATTTTTTATGATGATTTTTACTAACCATTGGCTCAAAAAATGCTTAATCTCCACCATCCTTTTTTTCCTTATATAAAAAGACTTAAAGGGGAATATTCTAAGCCATCTTCTTCCCTATTTTTCTTCTTTAAATTTCACACTAACATAGGAGGGTCTTCCTTCCATTTTTTTTCTTTTTTCTTCATGTTTATTGCCTTAAATCACTTCCAAATCAATTGTTTCAACTTTTAATCAGTCATATAGCCAATAATTTCATATTTTATGGAGCACTTTTAAAGAAGAAAGAAAATCAATAGTAAAGTGAGCAGTGACTAAAAAGTATGATTTTAGTTTTCTTTTATAGTTTAAAGAAATGATATTATCATCAAATAGCACATGCATGTGATTAACTTAAGAGTTTGAATTAATATGGAATTTTTGTGAATTTTTATATGAGGAATTGGATATGGAAGTAGACTTAGAGACATTTAAAGGAAGTAAAGTGCAAGTGGGTGCCTTAAAGTGGAATTGGATAACAATTATAGGATTTTAAAGCTTGATATGAGGTAATTATATTCTATATTGCTGAAAATTTAATTTATGCACCAATTATACGAAAAATGTGAACTTTGGCATAAAATTGTAATTTAGGTGAATGGTTAGTATGATAATTGAAGTAAGTTAGAAAGTCTAAGATCAATAAATTATGGAAATAATTAATTTATAAAGGAATTCTTTTCTTGGCCAAATGGTATGGAGTATAAAAATTTGAAATGGTTTTGTAACTAGTGACTAGAAAGCATGATTTTAGCTTGAAACATGTGAAATATTATTAATGGTTTTATGTATACTAGTAGCCAAATGGTATACATTAGAGGTATAAAGATGTTTTATATTATTCGTGTATTTGTATTAAAAAAAAGTACTTATGTGAGCATAAATGCATGAATAGAAATGAGATTTTAATCATATGCCCTTTAAAGTGGAATTCCTCAATTTTTGCCTAATATGTAAAAAAAATTGGGAATATGTTTGTATATTAAGAAATAAGAATAGATGAAGTTTGTACTTTTCAACTAGGAAGAATATAAGGAGAGTTTAATTGTTTATCAAAGTTGTTATTCCCTAATTTAGCCTCTTTTCTTTGAATGCTTAAAAGTGGATAGCTACAGTTTTAAAGTATGACATAACTCGATGAAATTGAGTTATGGCATGAGTAATTGGTAATTAATAATATTGAAAAAAAAATATTATTAGATGCCAAGAAAAGGGAGTTTTGGTTAGTTAATTTATATGGCCAAAACATGTATGCTTGGAGTGTTAAAAAAATTTGCTTAGTTTCCTATATGTAAATACTTAAAATAAAGTTAATAATATAATTAATGACATAAAAATTACTTGTTTGAGAACTTGTATAAATCTTGTGTTGGTTTTTCTTGATCAAATGCAGCAAAAAAATTAAAATTTGAGAAAAACTAGCAATGATAATAGATCCAAATAATATAAAATTCATCTTAAACAATAAATCTAACAACATTTCATGATTTACCATAAAGAATGATTGTAAATTCCTTCTATGAGCTCTTCTTATTGGGTTGTTACAAACTATAATGATCCTTTTTTAGGAACACCTCCAAGGTAATCCACATAAGAAGTTTTTAGAAGAGAGTAACTTGAAATTCTAGGCGTTAGAAGGAATTTCAAGAGGATAAAGGAAGAAAAAGAAATTACAAGTGTTTTAATTGTCATATATGCCAATTTATGCAACAGAATGTATGTATATGGTTTCTGCTACGATTAAGGTTATTTATACTTTAAATTAACCCTTATTAGGTCAAATTTTGACACTCAAAATCTACCATAAGTATGACTAGAATGGACCTACCAATTAGGCCCTATTTAGTCCTATGTATATAAGCCCTTAAGTGGGCTTATATGCATTTTGCTTTGGCCCAACTTTCATTAATCCTATATGGAACTTCTAGACCCCATTTTGGATTGATAATTACTCTAAGTTAAGGTTGTTAAAACTGTTTAAAAGACCATAAAAATTAGATATAAGAACAATTAAAATTTGACTTAACAAGGTCTAAGTCTAGAAACTATAATTTCTGGACTACATATTTGTAAGTGGGCCCCAAAACCATTTGCTTATTTCTTCTTCTTAATTCATCCTCTAATGATATCTCATATCATTAAAACTTTCAATCTCATTGAATCTTTCTCAAACTCTTTTTATGTGTGTGACCCTATGGGTTTCTCGAATAGCTTGGCAATACATAATGAAATAGAGTCCTAGTCAAATTAGTACTCTATAGATTCAATCTTATTTACGTACAAGTTAAGAAAGGCATCTAGCCATGTATGATAACTACCAAGTGCTAGAAAGTCAAGTGGTTTAACTTAACCCTTCCATATATAGTTACAGTATAATGAATTCCTTTCACTATTTTTTACCTTATCCAATTTTGAGTATGGACTTATGTCTACTCATAGCTTAACTAAGTATGTCTAATTAAGAGCTAGACATATTATTCTGATAATTTCACCTCTTTTCCTAAAATGCCCTTTGTGAATCCTATTCACACATAGCACTTTGTTCTAGCCAGAGATTCTTGAATATAGGTTACTTAACAAAACTATGTGATAAACTCCTCACTATAATCTAGGGTGGTGAATCCTTTATTAATTACTACCTTATCTTCAAATATTCTATGGCATACTCAAGTACCTCACTATGAATACTTCTTGTTCGAAGTAAAAGCTTTAGAGTCAAAGTATGTCACACCATATTTAAGGTAGCTAGTGATCTCAAGTTCTAAGGACACTTACATCACTAATATGATGAGATACTTTCACTAACATAGATTAAGTATCCATGTGAATATCTCATGGTAGGTTTCCTATGTACTCACTTCCTAAGTAAGCATCCATATGTTAAAGCTAAGCCTCTCTTTGCTTATAGCTCATATGAACTACTGCTTGATTCAATCAAGAAGTATAACATGTGTTGATCTATCTATATTAAAAATGTCCTATCTTTTTAATATTATGATCAAGGATATTTAGGTATATCAAATTTGCATGTAATAAGAGTCTCACATCATGAACATTTTATGTTTTCCTCAACACTATGATTTTATACTAGGAAATTTATAACATGGTTTAAGACATTGTAAACTATTTTAGGTAATATATATATATAAGTACCATGAAAAAAAGAGAAAAAACTTATTGTATAAATTCATAAGGTTTAAATACATGAATATAACCTTATTACATAAGCTCTAGGGCATACTTCTAATAATCTCCCACTTGCACTAAAGCCAATCACCCATTTACTTAATGCCTATTGCAATTACATGTTGATCAAACTTTCCTTATGATAGTGCCTTTATGGGAGAATCATACGTGTTTTAACCTATGGGACCCTTTTAATTTTCACATCCTATCTACCGATGATCTCCCTAATTAGATGATAGTGCTAAAGGACATGTTTAGATCATTAAGGAGACCACAGTTCATGAGCCTATGCAATAGCCTTATTGTTATCATAATATAGAGGTATTGGGTCAGCAATGCTTGGAACCACTTTAAGTTTTGTAATGAACTTCTTAATCTAAATGGCTTCCTTAGCTATATCAAAAGCTGCTATGTATTCGACTTCAATGGTAAAATCCATAGTCATATCCTATTTAGAACTCTTCTAAGTAATTGCTCCTCCATATATAATGTATACATAACAGGATTGAGATTTATAGTCATCCTTCTTAGATTAGAAGCTGACATCAGTATACCCATAAACCTATAGATCTCCTTCTCCATAAATCACAAATAGATTTTAAGTTCTTCTAAAGTACTTAAGGATATTCTTGACAGCCACCTAATATTCCTCCTTATAATTCAATTGGAATTTGCTTGTGACACTCAGAGCAAATGCTAAATCTAGTCTTGTACATAACATTGTGTATATGATAGATCCTATAGCCGAAGTATATAGGATCCTACTTATATGCTCTCTCTCTCTCTTTTTGTGTCTTAAGAGACATAGATTTAGAAAGATGTTTCCCATGCAACATAAGAATATACCTTTCTTGGAAAGATCCATGCTAAACCTCTTTAGCATCTTATCCATGTACATAAATAGTGAAAGACCAAGCAATCTTCTAGATCTATCTCTATAGATCCTAATCCCTAAGATGTAGGTTGCTTTTCTAAAGTCTTTCATGAAAAACTATTTACTTAGCCAAATCTTGATTGACTAAAGGATAGAGACATTATTTCCAATAAGTAGTATGCCATCTATATACAACATAGGAAAAATGATTACACTTTCATTGACCTTCTTTTAAACTCATGGTTCTACCATATTTTATGAGAAACCAAACTCTTTGATTGTCTCATCAAAATGGATGTTCTAGCTCTTAAAAGCTTGGTTTAATCCATAAATGGATCTTTTAATCTTGCAGACCTGATTGCCATTTATAGATGTAAAACCTTCAGATTATGTCATATACTTCCTCTGACAATTTTTCATTAAAGAAAGCCATCTTTACATCTATTTGGTAGATCTCTTTGTCACAATGAGTAGCTATGGAAAGCAAAATCTGAATGGATTTAAGCATTACAACTGGTGAAAAGGTCTTATCAAAGCCAATCCTTTGTCTTTAGTGATAGCCTTTTGCTACCAATCGAGCTTTATAAGTAATTACATTCCTTTCCATGTCAGTCTTCTTATTAAAGACCCATTTGCACCTAATGAATTTTATCCCTTTAAGTGGATCAACAAAGATCCATACCTAGTTATCATACATGGAATCCATTTTGGATTTCATGGCCTTAAGCCATGAGTGTGATTCTAAACTCTATAGAACCTCTTCATGACTAGTGGGCTCATAGTCCTCTACAACGGTCACTTCATTGTCCTAGTCTATGAGAAATCCATATCTCTTTAAAATAGTACTGACCCTAGTAGATTGTCTAGAAACTGTGATCAGTCAGTAAATCTGCTTTTATTTATGGATCTTAAACTTCGTCAAGTTCAATTTTACTCCTATTATCTTTCATGAGCAACTCTTTCTATAAAAAGATGGCATGCTTTAGAATAAACACTTTTTTTTTATTTTAAAGGATGATAGAAGTATTACCCTAAAGTTTCCTTTGGATACCTCATAAATAAGCATCTATCAAATTTAGCCTCAAGCTTATTAGACATTACTCTTTTTACATACCAAGGCATCCCCATACCTTAATGTGTGAAAGAATATGTTTCTTTTTATACCATATCTCATATGGTGTAGCATCAACTGACTTTAATGGAACTTTATTTAAAACATAAATAGGAACTTCTAATGCATACCCTAAGAAGGACTTAGGTAAGTCTGTAAGACTCATCATGGATCAAACCATATGTAATAGAGTTTAATTTTTCCTTTTTAATACACTATTATGCTATGGTGTATATAAAAGAGTCCATTAAGACAATATACCATTATCTCTTAGATAACCCTAGAATTCTTTACTTAAGTATTCACCACCTCAATCAGATCAAAGAGTTTTAATACTCTTGCCAAGTTGTTTCTCAACCTCATTTATGAATTCTTTGAAATTTTCAAAGGCTTTAGACTTTTGTACTTTATCAAGTACAAATAACCATATTGTTAGTGATCATTAATAAAGGTAATGAAGTATAAGAAACTTCCATGTGTATGTGTTGTCATTAGTCCACACACATCTATATGTATAAGTTCCAATAACTTAATTACTTACTTACCCTTTCTAGAAAATGTGATCTTGTCATCTTGCCTAAGAAACTAGAACCACATGTATCATATGATTCATAATCAAATAATCTTAAGCTACCCTCCTTATGTAAATTAGTCTTGCATTTCTCATTTATATGGCATAGGCGACAATGCCATAGATAAGATGGCATTAGGTTATATGTCTTGGATCTCTTGGCATTAATGTTATATACTTCTTTATCTTTATCCAAAACATAAATTCTATTACATATTGTACCTGAACAATGAAACACATTATTCAAGTAAACAGAAAAAACCCTTGTTTTTATTAATGGAAATATCAAAACCTTGTTTAACAAGACAAGAAATTGAAATAATATTTCTAGATAAAGAAGGAACATAATAACAATTGTCTAAAATTAATACAAGTTTAAAAAGTAAAAAAAAAATTATATGATCCTATAGCTAATGCAAAAAATCTTACTCCATGTGCTATACACAAGTCCATATCTCCTTTTT
>CANXYI010489375.1:0-10236 GCA_948208565.1 Hura crepitans
TTTTTCTTGCTTGAGTTATTGAGTACATCAATAGTAGTTTTGCAGATTTAACATGGTATCAGAGCCTAGTTGGTTTTGCACTAATCTCTTTTCTTCTTGAATCATTTTTTTTCTTGCTAAGATCCAGCCTACCTCTATAGCTATGGTTGTTAATCCACCACGTTAGCAAGATTCAGCTGAGCATAGTGCCGATGAAGATCCCTACTCACTCTATAACTTTGACCATCCAAGCATGGTATTAGTTACCTCACCATTAATAGGTAACAATTATCTCACTTGGAGCACTTATATAATCACTACACTTGAAGCAAAAGATAAATTAGGATTTATAGATGGCACTAGAAGACCACCAAATCATCTAATTGATTACAAGAGATAGAGAAAGGTTGATTCTATGATAAAATCCGGGATATTGAACTCAATATCAAAGGAAATTTCTGAATCCTTTATATACAGTTCTAATTCTCAACATTTATAGGAAACCATTGAGAAGCACTTTGGTGATAGTAACGTACCTTAGCGGTATCAAGTCCAAAGGAATATTGCCTCAACCAAGCAAGGAAATAATACAGTTAGCATGTATTACAGCCATTTACATAAGCTATGGGATGAGTTAAATAGAATCATGCCTATGCCTTTATGCACATTTAATGGATATGGTTGTAGTGTTAATGGAAAATTATCTGATCTAAAGTCTTTCAATTTCTCATGAGATTTAATCAATCTTTTGATCATATTAGAGTTAGATCTTTGCTCTTGATCCATTACCTGATATGGATAAAGTTTACTCCATGATACTTAAAGTTGAGAAGCAATGACAGATCATCATGTTAATAACTAAACCTCTTGAGTCTAATGTGTTGGTGGTAAAAGATAGTGAAAGAACTTTTCAGAGTGGAGGAAAATATGCATAAAGAAGATGTGATAGTAAGAGGAAAGAGGATAAATACTGTGATTACTGTAGACTGGTATAAGGAATATAAACAACAAAAGAACAAAGGCAAATTGCAGCAAGTCCATATGGCTGAGACTTTTTTAGATATGGGAGATACATAACAAAATTATCAAGCACCTTTTCTATCTGAACTCATTCAATAGGAGCTTTCTAAACTATTAAAAGGAAAACAAACAGTGGACAATTATGTCACAAATTTTGTGCGTATAGAATTTATAGGTATTTTAATAGACTTTTGTTCTATTTATTCTAAAAGGGGTCTTATGGTTTGGATAATTGATATAGGTGTTAGTGTACACATATGTGCTAATAGAAGCTTATTTTCAAGCATAAATGTCGTGCGCAAATTTACTAATGTTCTTCTCTTAATGGTACATCTTTAAAAGTATAGCATGAGGGGACTATTGTTCTTAACTCGGATTTAGTTCTCTCTAATGTCCTGTATATTCCAGCCTTCAATTACAATTTGTTGCCTATCAGCAAACTTACTAAGAATACACCTATCCTTGTTAAGTTTCACTCAAACTCATGTATTACCCAGGACTAGAAGACTAAAAAGGCGATTGCTTATGGTAAGGTTCATGGAAACCTATATGTGTTGGATTCTGCCTATTCCTCACTTGTTTCTATATCTGATTGTAACAATACATTTCTCACGCATCTATTTCTACTCTTATTGATTATGACAATGCTTATAACGTAAATAAGTTTTGTGACACACATGATGTATGGCACAAGTGACTGGGTCATTCTTCTAGTGTTGTAATGAAGCATATTAATTGTAGTAAAGATTTTTTTTATGATGCAATTTTTTATGAAATATGTCCTATGTCAAAGCAAACTAGAACAACCTTTCCTCTTCGTACTTCCAGATCTACTGTCACTTTTGAGTTAATGCACGTAGACATATGGCGTTCGTATCATGTACAATTTATATTTAGGGCATATTATTTTCTTACTTTAGTTGATGACTACAGTAGATGCGTCTGGGTTTTCTTGATGACACATAAATCACAGGTACTTTCCATTCTCACTCAATTCTTTTCCATGATAAAGATTCAATTTAATACTTTTGTTAAAAAGCTATGAACATATAATGGACTTGAGTTTCTTAGTCATTCTTTCCAAGAGTTATTGCATCACCTTGGCATTCTTCACCATAAAACTTGGCCTTATACCCCTCAACAAAATGGGTTGTAAAACGTAAGCATAGGCATCTATTACAAGTTGTAAGGGCATTGATGTTTCAATCAGGGTACCAAAATCCTTCTGGGGCCATTATGTGTTACATGCTACTTATCTGATTAACCATATTCCATCTACATCTATTCATTGGAAAGCACCATATGAGTTACTCCACTAAAGAAAACCAAATTATGATATCATTAAAACCTTTAGTTGTCTCTGTTTTGCCACAAACACTAAACCTCAAAAGGATAAGTTTGAGCCTAGAGGCCACAAATGCATTTATCTTGGTCATTCACCAAAACAAAAGGCATTTAAACTATATAACCTTGATTTCAAACACATTTTGGTTTCTAAAGATGTTTGTTTCTTTGAAACCATATTTCCTATGATTGATTCTTCAAATCAATCTTCTTATTCTTCACCCATAGATATCCCACTTCCTATCATTCCCTCTTATCTTGATCATGATTTTCACCCGAATACTTCTTTTACTTCTTCACATTAATCTCCAACTTCCCCTATTTCTACTTTATCATCTCAACGCCGAAGAAGCATTCGATGAAAAGAAACCCCTTTTCTGCTTAATAGATTATGTTACTAATTTTGTAACTATCACTAATACTTCTTCATTACTTTTATCATCTCATACCCCTCAAACATTTCCTTACTCTATTTTCCCTCACCTTACTTCAGGTTACCTTTATTTCTTAATAAATGTTTCTATCATTCAAGAACCATACACTTATTCACAAGTTAAACATCATCCAAAATGGGTTCATGCTATGAATAATGAACTTTAGGCTCTTGACAAAAATCAGACATAGGTGTTAACTGATTTACCTCTAGGAAAGAAGGTAATTGATTATCATTGGGTTTATAAAGTTAAGTTAAAGCTTAATGGAGAAATTGATCGCTATAAGGCTAGACTTGTGGCTAATATCTATAACCAGATAGAAGGTGAAGACTACAAAGATTCTTTCTCACCTGTTGCTAAAGTTATGACAGTCGGAGTATTTTTAGCAGTTGTAGCTGCTTCTAATTGGCCTATTCTTCAACTAGATATAAACAATGCATTTTTTCATGGATATTTAGATAAGGAAATTTATATGACACCACTAAAGGGTTATATTGCAGTGCTACGAAAGGTGTGCCATTTACAACGATCCCCTTTATGGTCTCAAACAAGCATCAAGGTAGGGGAATCTTGAATTAACTTCTTAATTGTTAAAATACAGATTTCAGCAATCCTCAAATGACCACTACCTTTTCATTTTATCTACTGGTTCTACATTTTTTAACTATTCTTGTGTACGTGGATGATATACTTCTTAATGGAAATTTTGATTTAGAACTTACTAAAGTAAAAATGTTTCTTGACCAAATTTTTACAATTAAAAACCTTAGTCATGCAAAGTACTTTCTTGTTTTAGAACTTACAAGATCAATAAAAGGTACTTATGTAAATCAACAAAAGTACATTCTGGACATGATCACAACTGTTGGATTGATAGGAGCAAAGCTAGCCAATTCCCCTATGCAAAAAGACCTTCCTTTGAATGATTCCTCTAGTAATTTGCTACCTGATCCTTAATAATATAGGAGGCTTGTGGGTCAATTACTTTATTTGGGTTTTGCTAAGCCTGATATAACTTTTGCTATCCATAAGCTGAGTTAATATGTTTATCAACCACGTACATCACATTGGCAAGCAGCTCTTTAAGTTCTTTGATACCTTAAAGTTTAACCCTTTCTGGGTTTATTTTTTCCAACCTATAACAATTTTCAATTGCAAGCTTATTGTAATGCAAACTGGGGTTTTTGTACTGATACTCACAAATCAATTTCTAGATATTATGTGTGCTTAGGTACTTCTCTTATGTCATGGAGGTTTAAGAAACAAGTTACCATCTCTAAAAGTTCTGCTGAAGCTGAATATCGTAGTATGGCCTTTACAGTATGCAAACTTCAGTGGCTCTATTATCTCCTTCATGACTTCCATATTCTATGTAAATGCTAATATCTTGTCACTGTGACAACCAAGCAGCTCTCCATATTGCAAACAACCCCAATTTTCCATCAATGAACCAAGCACTTGGAGGTTAACTGTCACATCATTCATGAGAAACTAAAACAGGGGTTCATCAGTACTCTTCATGTTCCTTTATCTATTTAACTAGCTAATTTACTCATAAAACCCCTATCCTCTCCCAATTTCCACAAACTGTTGTCCAAGTTAGGTCTTGTTGATATTCACCAAGTCTCAACTTGAGAGGGAGATAAAGAATAATTTATTTGTTAGTTAATTCATCCATTACATGTGTTAGAAAATTTGTTACATTTGTTAATTGTTATTAGATTACTTAGCTAATGTGGCATAAAAAAATACACCATCAAACATGTGTTAGTCACTGTATATAAGGATGATTTTTATAGCTATCAATATGAAGATTTTTTTACAGTATTTTTCTTGTGTGAGTTGTTAAGTGCATCAATGGCAGTTTTGCAGATTTAACAACATTGATATATATTAATATGCATGTCAATTCGTTCTTTGTATAACAAATAAATCAACATTTTTATCAATTAATTTTTAAAATATTTAAAGTGAATTACATAAATGATTAAAAAATTGTTTATCATTTAATAAAATTTTTCATACTTCTCCTCTAATATGTATTATAAATATAACTTAAAAGTAATGCATAAAGTTCATTAGTGTTCAATCATGGTTTCCTAATCAAAATATAGTATAATGAGATAAGGGAAACAAATAAGCAAATATAAAGTCCACTTATTTGTATTGACAAATTTTGACTTTTCAAAGTCAATTAAAGAGAAAGCTAAATATAAACAATATGAAATAATGATACTAATTAATTCATTATGATTAAAATTTTAATGAAATTAATTAATTAATTAACTAATCATGGTTAAAATTTAATTAAAATGGAAGAAGAGAAAAATAGAAAAATGTAAAAAATTTATATACTATGGCATATGAAAAAATTCTAATTTAATATCTTTTAAACTTAATTTTATTATATATAAATAGAATAAATAAATAGATATACTAGAACTATGATATTAAGAAATTTAGCCATTTTAAGTCAAAAAGCCATATTATCATAATTTTTTACTGATGGTATTTTTTTATAGTTATAAATGTGAAATGTTATAATGAATTTCATTACAAACATAGTTACGGATCTAGAATGAATTTTAGATTTCATGAACCATATCGTATAATATGCGTACCTAAAATCTCACCATCTCACTAGAAATTGATGAAGCCAAGCATGTATCCTAACTTGATGATCTATAGCCACACGGAGCTATTCTTGTTGATTATTTTCTCACAATTAATATATTTATTATTTTTTAATAAATATAAAATAAATAAATAAATAAATAAAAGGTGTATATAAGCTACTGCAGCTGAGTCAACAGTGAGTCAATGGCTAAGTCAGCACTATACACATGGGAAGTAAGCACCATTCACATGTGCAGGAGTTAGTTCTCAATATAACTAATTATACATACGTGTTTGTCATTTATTGGTTCTTAATCATGTATAAATATATAGTTATAGCAAACTGTTATTTATTATTCATACACATTTCCTATTTTCTTTAGAAAGATAATAAATTCTCTAGAGTTTTCTTCTAATTTTCTTTCACTAATTGAACATGGTATTAGAGCTTGACGAATCGAAGTTGTGAGCCATTTTTCCTTTTTTTGCCATCTTTGCTTCTTTACATCAGCGGAGCATGTATTCTTTCTTGTTTCAACACTTTCCTGAGCTATTTTCATATACATACTCTTGCTATAGTGGTGAATGTACATAGAAGCAGTAGTTATAGGCTTCAAAATAATGTGGATAAGTCTTTTTTGTTGCATGGATCTTATCATCCTAATATGGTTTTAGTAACAGTACCTATGGATGGAAAGAATTTTTTAACATGGAGTAGATCTATTAAAATTGCTCTAGATGCTAAGATGAAACTAGGATTTATAGATGGATCTATAATAGAACTAAGAGAAACAGATCCTAGTTATAAGCATTGGTGAAGAGCAAATGCATAGTCATCTCATAGATTCTGAATTCACTATCAAAAGAAATTGAACATGCTTTCATATATGCTAATAATGCTAGAGAGTTGTGGTTAGATCTAGAACAAAGATATGGATAGTGTAATGGTCCATTTCTTTATCAATTAAAGAGAGAACTCAGTTTAATCTCTCAAGGAACATCTATTCTAGCTACATACTTTAATAAACTCAAAGGATTATGGGGTGAATTGGCATGTTTACAAGTTATACCTTAATGTATATATGGTTGTACATGTGCACCAAATTTATAAAGGAATCACAGTCATCAGACATGCTTATTCAGTTCCTAATAGGACTTAATGACAATTTTGACTATGTGAGAAATTGGATTCTAGTTATAAAACCTTTGCCTAACATAAATAAAGCTTACTCTATGATACAAAGAGTTGAATCTCAAAGAGATGTTCATAATACATTTGTTGATCCTAATAGTAGTGCATTGCTGGTAAAAGGATTTAATGCTAGATAATAGAATATGCAGGCCAAAGGTTTCAAAAAGAAAGGAGATAGGTATTGTGATTTTTGTAAAAGTGGAGATCATACTAGAGAATCTTATTTCAAGTTGAATGGGACTCCAGACTGGTATAAATAGTTAAAGGATAAAAAGACTCAAAATGTTTGTAATGATCTAAGTTCATAAAAAAGGTTTGTAGCCTCAATACCAATAAATGATGAAAATGCAGTAGATGGAAATAAGGAGTGCAATAATATGATAGCTGATTGGAATGATACAATGACCAATATAATTTAATAAGAAGTTGCTAAATACATAAGAAGCAAGTTGATACAAGAATATCAGCAAGTCCATTTTGCACCTTTAGCAGATCATCCTTTTAAATTTGTAGGTACATTTCATGATTATGTTTTTACTTGCTTTAATTCATGTTACTCAAGGGATTAGATCATAGATATAGGAGCATCTAGCCATATATGTAGTGATATAAGTCTTTTGCATTATCCTATCAAGCTTACTACACCCATTATAATTCATTTACCAAATAGAATAACCAAATCTGTAACACATACAGGCAATATTATTCTTAGTCTTATTCTCATCCTGTATAATGTCTTATATGTACCTTCCTTAAAATACAACCTTCTTTCTGTTCATAAATTGGCAATTCAATCTGAAGTTGTCTTTATTTTTTTTTATCTTACACACTGTCTATTACAGGACTAGAAGACTAAATCTCTACTGGCCACTAGTAGGAGCATTGCCAATCTTTACATTCTTGACTTGCCCTCAATCCATGGAGGTAAAATCTCTCTAAGAACATCAGCTAGTTTTTATTCTTCTCTAAATAAGGAATGTAATGTTTCTCATTCATGTATACCTGGTATACAAAAAAACTCTTGTAACCTTTTTTCTGAAAATTTTGTCAATAATACAACATCTTCTATTTTTTAGCATTAAAGGTTGGGTCATGTATCTCATGATATTTTGAACCATCTTGATTTTCTTTCTCATAAGAATTCTACTCTAACACAGCCATGTGATATCTGTCACTTGTCTAAACAACAAAGATTTCCTTTCCATCCAACCTATATCTATTCAACTACCATCTTTGAACTCATTCATATAAACTTGTGGGGACCATATAGAACACCTACTTTATTAGAAGCCTAATATTTTCTTACTGTAGTTGTGACTTTAGTAAAAGCACATGGATTTACTTGATGCCATATAAAAATCATGAAGTATTTCTTTTAAAAAATTTCTTCTTCATGGTTCTCACTCAGTTTAAATGTAAAGTAAAAAAGGTGAGATCAAACGATAGCTTAGAGTTCATTAATGCCCAATGCCAAGACCTATTCTCTAAAATGTGTATTATCCATCAAATATCCTGCCCTTATAGTCCATAACAAAATGGTGTAGTTGAAAGAAAACACAAACAACTTCTTCAAATGGCTAGAGCCCTTTTAACCTTAGAATTTAGGGGAGAAACTATAATGACTGCAGCCTATCTTATTAATAGAATACTAAGTTTTGTCCTTTAATAGAAAACATACTTTAAACTCTTGTATGGTGTCAAACCATAATACAATCATTTAAAATCCTTTGGATGTCTATGCTTTAATGTTAACACAAACCCACACAAAGACAAATTTGTAGCTAGAGCCATAAAATATGTCTTTTTAGGTTGCAATTCTGGACAGAAGGCATACAGACTTTATAATATTACAGACAACACTATTTTCTCTTCTAGAGATGTAAAGTTTTATGAACATGTTTTTCCTTTCTCTAATCTTAATAAGTCCTCCAATGGTCCTTCACTTCCTATTTTAATCTTTAATTCCACAGACACTCAATCAGAGCAAAATCTTTCTCCTAATTTACGACCATCTACCATGTCTGGTCCTTTTAATGATTTCAATTCTTCAAATCCACACTTATCCCATGCATCTGGTGTAACTAGGATTAGAAAACCACCCACTTGGATGAAAGATTATGTTTGTTTAGCAACACGTTGCTCTTTTATTAGTCCATCTTTAAATTCTACACATCTAATAATTCCTTTTTCTCTATCATACACTAAATTTATGGCTAATGTTGTTGCTATCAAGGAACCAACTTCCTATAAACAAGCAAGTATGTATCTAGAATGCACTAAGGCTATGCAACAAGAGCTTAATGCTCTGGAACTCAATAACACTTAGGAACTTACATAGTTTCCTCTAGGAAAGTAAGCTATTAGCTCCAAATGGGTTTATAAAGTCAAATATCATCCTGATGGAATTGTAGATAGGTACAAGGTAAGGCTTGTGGCTAAAAGGTAAAATCAAACCTTAGGCATTGATTATTATGATAATTTTTCACCTGTAGACAAGCAGGTCACAGTTAGATTATTTTTGGCTATCTCTGCTGCCAACTTATGGTTTATACATTAAATAGGCATTAATAATGCTTTCTTGCTTAGTTTTCTTGATAAGGAAGTATACTTTATTCCTCTTGAAGGTTATCTTCATGCTCAACCTGGAGCAATTTATAAACTGAACAAGTCCTTGTATAGCCTCAAGCAAGCCTCTAAGCAATGGAATGTTGAGTTAATTACTCAATTGTTGTCCTATGGATTTCATTAATTTACCAATGATAATTGTTTGTTTTACAAATCTTCCTCTATTTCTTTCTTAGCACTTATAGTATATGTTGATGATGTTTTAATCACAGGGTCTGCTGAAGAAGAAATTATTGCTGTCAAAAAATTTTTTCATGCTAAGTTTACTATCAAGGATCTAGGACATGCCAAGTATTTTATAGGCATTGAAATAGCAAGAAAAGATCAAGGATTGTACTTAACCCAAAGGAAATATATCCTTGATATTATTGATATTATCAAGGATGTAGGAATGACAGAAGCTAAACCTATTACTACACCTCTTCCTAAGTGACATAAGTTTTATGATGAAAACAGTCTTCTATATTCTATTGCTGAACAATTTTATAGACTAATAGGTTGCCTTTTTTATCTAAATTTAACAAGACCAAACATTAATTTTCCAGTGCAATAGTTGAGTTAATTTGTAGGTCAACCAACATAACATTATTGGGAATCAATAATGCATGTTGTTTATTACTTGGTTGGAACTACTACTCTTGGATTGTATTTTCCAGCAACCTCTTATTTTAAACTTCAAGCATATAGTGATGTTGATTGGGAAATATGTCCAGTTACCAGAAAATCAATCTTAGGCTTTTATACCTTCCTTAGTTCAGCTCTTATTTCATGGAAAATGAAGAAACAAGCCACTGTCCCTAAGTCATCATGTGAAGCAGAATATCGTAGCATGGCTGGTACCATTTGTGAATTATAGTGGCTTTCTTATCTTCTATAAGATTTTAACATCCCTTTACAGCTTCTAATTCCATTATGGTGTAATAATCAGGCAGCAATACACATTACTGAAAATCCAATCTTTCATGAATGCACAAAGCATCTTAAAATAGATGGCTATGTGGTTCATAACAAATTCAATAATGGTTT
>CANXYI010489456.1:0-10193 GCA_948208565.1 Hura crepitans
CTCACCATCCATTGTAATTGTTTGCCCCTCTGTAGTTTAGAGGGTTAACTTCTTATGTTTATAATCAATCATGGCTTGATGCTCAGTCAGCTAATCTATTCTTAGGATTACATCAAACTCATTGAAAGGTAGATCGATCAAATAAGTAGAAAATCTATACCCCTGAATCACCAGAGGGCATTGCCTATATACCTTGTTCATAATCACACACTACCTTATAGGATTACTAACTCTGATGTCTACATTAACATGTTTAGGCTCTAACTACCTATTTTGTTCTTGTGTAGTACATTCATATGATTGTGTAGCACTAGGGTCTATTAAAGCTAAAACTGGAACATTAAATAAATAAAAAGTACTAGTGATGACATCTGGTGTTATACCTCTTCTTTGGCTCTCACAACATACTGCCTAGCTAGAGCATGAGCCTCAGTTCTGGTACCCTAGCTAACTCTAGGCTACTCTTCTCTATTTTGCCTTTGACCCCTATTCTGAGGTGCAACATTAGATGCCTGTGTCTGAGCACCTTTCACCTGTCTCTGAGGGCACTCTTTTCTATAGTTGTCTCTAGCACCATAGTGGAAACACTCTCCTCTTCTGCCTACTTTGCACTACCATTAATGTTTCTTCTAGTAAGTGGCATAAATGGGAGATTCATTTCTATTACCCTCTGTACTAGGAGCACTATCAGCTCGAAGAGGCAATCGAGGTCTACCTGTAGAACTTTGCCTAGACCTCTAGGTCTGTGCTTGTCTCTACCTTAGATACCCTATCTAATACTAGGACTTAGGCTGAGATTATGTCTGTGACTGACCCTCTCTCCTCTTTTTACCATCCCCTAACACTATACTAGACTATCCCATAGTGAACTGCCTTTTTTGCTAGCAAAAATCCTTCTTTTCTTGTATCATTTCTTTTATGTCATATGCAGCTAACACTAGTACTACAAAATCTCTCTCTGGGGTTTGCTATCTGCATCCTCAACTCTACATTCAGTCTTACTATAAATCTCTTACATTTTTGTTCATCATTGGGAATAAACGCTTTAGCATACTTTAGATGTCTAGTAAAGTCCTTTTCATACTCTGCCACTGTTCTTCTTCCATGCTTCAGATCTAGGAATTCTTGTCTCCTTTTATCCTTATAATAGTTAGGTATGTATTTCTTCCTGAACTCTATAAGGAAAAATTCCTAAGTTAGCTTTATAGGTGCTTTGCTTCTCTTAATAATGTTCCACCAGTTATAAGCTTTTTCCTATAGAAAATAAGTGGCACACTATAGATTCTCTGCTTCTATACAATTCAATAGCTCTAAGTCTTTGAATGTCCTATCTAGCAAGCATTTAATGCTAGCAACATTATCCTCCTTTCTCCCTAAGAAATCAATAGCTTCCATTTTCCTCAACCTTTCTAAAGGAGTCTTTTATGAGGGAGCCAGTGGTGGAGGTGGTACTTGAACTTGAGGAGGTAAAAGTGGAGCAGCTATAATAGTAGAGGTATGTCTGAGCAAATTTACTATCTATTGCAATAAAGCAGGGGATGCTTCTACTTGCTATTGACTAAGCACCTGTGGCTATGGCTATTGTACATCATCACTAGGTTTAGGTATTGATGCATGGCCTACCTCTTGGATAGAAGTTGGTGCCAAACTAGCCACTTTTGTGGCCCCTCCTTCGGGTATCTAATTAGCCATATGCTTACTACAACATGATTAACATATTAGCCTCATACATCATATCGGTTTAGAGGATTTTGAAACTTAAACATTTGCACTCATGTACTTAGCCTAGGAACATTAAACCTTTGCTCTGATACCATAAAAAGTAACACCCCCTACTAGATTCCCTAAGAAACCTAATAAATGGTGTACTTCCTACCAGGTCAATCATCCTTAGACTTCTCCTAAGGTCATTCATTTAACTATTACTTATTCCATACTATTTAATTCTATCTGACTCTAAATTTAGTTCTGTCTATTCATATAGTCCATTTAGGTTCATACCAACATGTTCATGCCAATACAATGAAATTTTATGTCAGTCAAATTTTTCCTAAAATTCGACAACATAATGGCTACTCGGGTTACTATCCCAAAATTTTCAAACTGTGAAACACTTTTATAACATATTCTCACATCCTTTGGACCCTTTTGGTCCCCTAAATATCAACCTAACATCACCATTCTATCAAATAGCAACATAGGCCTCAGGCCACAATCAAGAAAAACACAATATTGAGCCTTAGGCTCGTTCACATCATAAGATATACATACACAAAAGGATTAACAAATAATTAATTATAGCTTAGTCTATATTTATACAATTACATCCGGTGTCCCCTATATACATAACACCCATTTCCCATCTAAGTACATAGAGTGCAAAACTATACAAATATACATTATCAACCTTCTAAAGAATAACCTCTGAACTTCACTGCACACTTTATGAGGCTATATCCTTATTCTGGTTACCTGCACACCAAAATAGGTATGCTAAATATATAATATACTCAGTGGTAAATTCAAGCATTTAGAACATGTCCAGCAATTTAATCATGCATAACTAATCATATTCTTATCTTGTTCTGACTTCTAGGTACAACCTAGATTGTTGCATGAAAAATTACCAATTTGCCCCTAGGGGTGTTTTATCTATAAATTATCCAATTAATCACCTTAACTCATGTAAACTATAGTTTCAAAATCATTATTACTAATTGCATGCATAACCTTTACTAATTAGGCCAATAAATATTGTTCATGTAAAATTACCAAAATGCCCTTATATTATGTTTCAATGTCACTGGTAACTAATTATTCTTTTTTAATTTATTTTAGTTGGCCTGTCTAGAAAGACAACACTAACAGACACTAAATTTAGAGGGAATAACTAGGCAGGGGTGCACATTTTAGACCTTAACTACTGTACTAGCCAGATTAAGTTGTAGCACCCAAGGTGTAGATACGAGGTGTTGTCTGCCTAACTAACTGGTCTTTCTAATAGACTAGTACAGTGGCCCTTGAGACCTTCACCACTGTACCAGCATTATTTAAGTGAATATTGTTAAGGTAATTATGCTTACTTAATAGACTAGTCTATCTATCAGACTAGTGCAGTGGCCCTCTAGAACCTACGTGCTATATCGACAAAATTAATATGGGCATCAAGTGGCAAAGGAAAAAAGTTATCTATCCAATAGACTAGTATAGTGGCCCCAATGGGGACATATGCTGCTGCACTAGCCCTATCTAAAAAATAGACAGTGTAGCAGCTACTAGAAATCCCTAAGTTGATCAGGCAACCCATCCAATGGGTATCTATCTAATAAGCCATCTAACCTCAATTTGTGTCCATTTCTTTATTGATTAACTTTTTATAATATTATTAAATAAAAAATAAATAGTTATAACTTTTATGGCATAGTTGAAATTTAACCCGATCTAGTATGGCCACAAATATGTTGTATCGAGTTAATTCTTAGAAGTATTTTTAAAGAGTGTAGCTGCCAATAATTGTGGTATATTATACTAGAATTTATTTCATAAAAATTTCACAATTATATGCCATTTACTATCCAGTGATATTATTGGCTCAAGTAATGGTCAATTTAGGACAGTTATAGGTCATTGCGACAAGTTTTCAATAGGCTTTCTAGGTTCATTTCTTAGTCTTTTTCTAGGCAGTTTTCAACCTTATTCATATTAAGTTTATAAATGCTAAGCCAATGAATCATAGGCCATTTACAATGCTAAATTATAGGCTCAAAATGCCATTACATTTAATTACAAGACATAGCCCTCAAAGGCACATAATATAAACATGTTTTTAATTTACGAGCCAAAGCCCTTATAGGCAATTATAAGTGACTTTTCATACCTTATTTCTAGCCAAGTTTTAAGGTCATTTTCAAGTCTTTTTCATGTCATTTATTAACTACATTTCATGCCATTTTAAGGCATACATTAACTAAGTTCATGCCAAAATAATTTAAGCCAACATAGCTCACATAAGTAGATCATGTTAGGCATACTCATTACATACATGTTCCATCACTTTCATGCCTATTTACACTAGTGTAACTCTTGGATTTAACCATTCTCTAGCCTTGTTCATGCATTTCCATGATTTTTATCATACATTCCACCTTGCATCTATAGCTTAAACACAAACATACATATACATGCCCATTACCATACCAATTTAAGTGACTTACCCATGGCACATGCCTCGGCCACTACTAGGCGTCCATGCTTCCATGCATTAACCAATCTCATTACATGCCATATCACTAATTCATGCATCATAGGCCTAATGTACACATAGTTTCAACATCAAACACTACATAGGGGCACCAAATCAAGCCATACACTTCCACAAGCATATAATAAGGTCTCAGCCACTCACATAATTCATGTCAACTATATTTTTTTGCTATCTCTTTACAAGTAATTCCCTTACATTTCAACACTACAATGATCAATTTATACATTATGCATCATAAACACATATCAAACATCTTAACCAACTTTTAGCCAACTAAGAGTTTGATATTACTTTGATTTCTTTACACCAAATGCCATTCTATCTACCTTCTATTAAGCTATATACTATAATCCTTCAAATTACTACCTATCTAAGCTTATTCATGTGCTTAAACCATTCTTAAACCCAAAGAGAGCCTACTAAAATTAAAGGGCATGAAGTGAATACTTGAATTTACTTACCTTATACTTAAGCAAGGAGGATTCCACACGTTAAGCTTCTTAAAACCATAATCTAACCTGACATAAAAGCATTTTCTCCCCTCATTCAAGCTTCTATTTGCTTTAATTCACCTTAAAAGCCATTAAAACCTATCCACACAAATGTTAGGTACCTCAAACACTTAATTCCAATAATAACATTCAAGAGAAAACTCAAGAAAACATAAGAAACTCACCTTAACCTACTTACTGAAATGGCCTCTAACCAGCAAACTTTGAAGATCGTTAATTTATTCTTGAAGACTCCTTTTTCTATGATTCCTTTTCCCTCAATTCCCCTATCATCCATGAATGAATTTAGGTGAGTAGAATTTTTAGAAACGGATTGAGGATGATAGTGAAAATAGGGAGTAAATCTAAAAGTGGTGTTAGTTTCTACTGGCAGCAAAGGGAAAAATTTTTCTTTTTGTTTAAGTGGAAATGTCCATTTGTCAAACACTTTTGCCTCATAGCATGGGCCTTAGTCCAAATGTCCTGGTGTGGGTAGGTCCTATAACCATTTGAACCATCTCCAAATGGCTTGATTTTTTTGGCAAACTTTAGAAATTCACTAAAATTCGTATACACCTTAAAAAATTACACCATTTATTTTAAAATTCATATTTTAATCCCCTCTACATGCTCATAAATTTTTGTGTCCGAATTCCATCAATAGGAAAGTTTTCAAACTGCCTTAATTTGTATGCTAACCTAAAAAATTATGAGAATTTGCAAATGACCTTTGAATTCAAAAAGTCTTTCACCAATGGACTCAGTGAAATTTTTTAGCTTTAGGGTCTGATATTTCTGAGTCCGTCTAGGCACATCTCAGGTCATCCCTAGCTTAAAAAACTTTTATTGCATAGATAGGTAGCTTATAGTCTGAAATGAATTATTAGTTCTGCTAAATTTTTAAAATTTGCCTTTTTCATCAATTTAAAGCCCCTCAAAGTTTCATAAATAGTATTGTTACCTTGATTTATGTGCAAGTGACTTAGTGCCCTAGGCACACTTCTCAGACCTAGTCGCACTATTCATAGAGGAATCATAGGCATTTTAGTGGAACTAAGATCTATCAATGCCAATACATGAGAGTCGAATAAAGAGAATATACCAGAAATGACATCTGATGACCCAGCCTCCTTTCGAGCTCTTATGGCATACTAATGAGTTGGCACTCATGTCTCCATCCTTGTTCTCTTGCTCGAACCTATTTTATTTACCTGATCCCTCTAGTCTCTACGAAAAGCTTATGATGTAGCTTATGTATTAACTAGTCTATCTAGGCAATCCTTCTTGAAATGATCTCTTAATCCATAAATGAAGCATCCATCACTTCTCTTTGCAAAACCAACACTCTCCCTTATGTCTTTTCTTACAAATCTTGTATTCTGGAGGTGGATTCTTAGTTGTAGATCCCTAAGCACTTGAGGCTTGCTTAAAAGGTCATGGTCTATTGTGCAAACCTTGACCTTGCCTCTGACTTTGGCCCTATCTCTATGACTGGCCTGCTTTCTACAAATGCTAGTTACCCCAATTATCTTTTTGCCTCTGGCCCTCAAGTGAAGAATTGACTTGTCTACTTGAGAGTGCTCTCTTCTTCTGAAATAACTCTTTCTTCTCATTTATTATCTCTTTTATGGCATAGGCTACATATACTATCATGGAAAAGTCTATGATCTTTTAGGTTTGAAATCTGTATTCTGAGTTCCACATTCAAACCTTTCTCAAACTTTTGTATCTAGCTTCTTTTATAGGTAGATTCCTCTACATACCTACTTAACTGAGAGAATTTTTTCTCATATTCAGAAATTATCTTTTTACCCTGTTTGAGGTCTATAAATTCCTGCCTTTTCTTGTTTAAGTATGTCTTTGTAATATACCTCTTATAAAACTTTTGAAGAAAGTAGTCCCATGTCAAGTCTTCAGCTACCTTTCTCTTTTTTATTATCTCCCACTAATGGTTAGCTTTAGTTTGCAGCAATAAGCAGCACACTTCAAATTCTCTATTGGTGTACACTCTAGTTGTTCTAGAATTTGGATCATCTTCTTTAGCCACAACTCAACTTTCCTAGCATCATCCTTAGTTGTTCCCTCAAAATCTATGGCCCCCATTTTCTCCAGCCTCTCTAAGTATGTCTTTTGAAGAGCCATAGGTGGTGGTACTAGAGCTGGTGGTGGCAGAGGTGGTTAAACAATTGCTGCTATTGTTTATCTCAACATATCCACTATTTGTTACATCATAATTAGTGGCATCTGTCCTTGTGCTTATACTGGCTAAGTAGTATCACACAATGTAGGTATATCGACACTAGCTTCTACCCCTTGAACTATCATAAGAGCAAAGCTCATTGCCTTCTCCCCCTGATCTAGTGGAGTCGATTCACTCATCAAATTTATATGAGAAAACACTATAAGCCTTTAAAAGCATAGCTGACATGGGGTATAGACTCTCTAGACATATGTACTCATGCATTACCTGCCTAGAAATGCCTAAACCTAGGCTCTAATACCAAAAACTGTCACACCCTTACCTGATTTTTGAAGAGACCCGATAAAATAATGAACTTCCCCTAAGGTCACCCATCCTTAGATTTTTCTAAGGGTTATTCATTTAAATTTAACTTCTATTAATTTATTCTATTTTTCTATTTATGTCTGAAATTTTTTCATCATTTCTTTATGTTCATTTCATCATAGTCAAAATACATAGTAAAAACCATTTGTTTCGTTAGAAAACATTTTTATAGAAAATCTGATAGCATAACGGCTGTTCGGGTTAAAAATAAAAATTTTTCCTATCATAAAAATACACTTTAATATATTTCATACATCATTCCTCATCTTCTGGACCCTTCTGGTCCTCCAAACTCATTAACATAAATAGTCACACATGTACAGTTGACATATTAAATTAGCACTCATAACCATAAGGTCTCAGACCCATGATCATCAAAGAAATTTAGATAATTCAATAGTTTATATATGTATTGCAGACATAAAGTCATTTTGATTCATCATTCACAATTTTATAGACATTTATATATAATTCTGCTTATATCCCCAAAACCCCACTATTATTTATTACATGAGTATACATCCTAACTTTATAAACAAAAAACAAGAAAAAGTACCCCAGAAACTTTGTTCTTTAGCTACAGAGGCTTTTGACTTCTTGTACTTTCTTAACTTTTACCTAAGCATTGAAACACTTATATGCTGAGTATAACTCAGTGGTGAATATTGAATAAAACATATGTATGCTCAACACTCAAACATGCATTCATACAATTACAATCATTCACAATAGTTTATTTCCATTCATCAAACAATTACAATGGTTCATACATAAATCATAGTCAAATGCTGTAATATCATACACCACATCATATTTTTCATTCTTATAATTCTTTTATGTTCATTTCATCTCAAATAATCATTTTGCATGTATTATTTATCATCTCTTATCTATTTTAATTATTAGGCCCATACCGATATACTACATTTAAGTATAGTGAATAGTGGAATCCTAGCTATGCAGTGGTCCACATTTTAGACCTTTACTATAACTACACCTACATCATGATGTTTAGTGGTTCTATGAACTAAAACACTATTGCATCAGCCCATGATAGTTATGTAGTGGCTCTAGAAATCAAAATGTTGCTACACTAGCCCATAGAAATATTGTGCAGTGGCTCTAAATGAACCATGATAGCTGCACCTGCCCAAAGTCATGATAAAAATGGTATTGATCTAAATGACCAAACCTAATAGCTACTTTATTCCTAGTTTACCAATCAACCCATCTAATAGGTGTTTAACTATATAGGCCTTTTGTCTATTTTTTTCATTCAGCTTTAGGTCATTTTACATTATTCAAACTCATTTTTCATTAGTCTTTTCATCATTTCTTTTTCCAAGTGATTTACATAATCACTGGTAATGGTCATTCCCTTGGCTCCCCACCAAGTTTTCCTTATTTATTTCATTATTCATGTACTGTAGACATTATTCATTATTCATAGGTTTATGCACATTTTAATGTGCTTAAACTCTCATGATACACATTTATGTATTAATATCACATTTCATTCTCTTTCACTTTATTTTTATTATACACTTCCTCAAAGTCCTTTCTTGTCAATATTAAGCTATTTAAATCCACTAATGACCATTTCATTCTCTATTCTTCAAGTCATATGTCTTAGCCATTTTAAGTTCTATAACACACATTTATATTTCAAGCCTTTTCTTCCATTTCACCACATTTTCCTACTTTATATATATCCTATTCATCATTATATCATTCATTCTCATGAATTAACAATCACCATTTACACATACTTCATACATACATCATTTAGCCATGCAAAAAATTATAACAATCATATTTATTTCCATCATTTTATCTTATATTCATACATTTACATATACATACATGGAAATCATTAAGATATAGCTTATTTATACATATAATCATTCACCATTCACATTTACATACTATTGACACAATTTGGCCATTCAAGGTTCTTACCATCCATATTCAATTGTCACTATTTTTATCACATATTATCACTTACATACACATATACACCAAATACCTCAATTATACATATCAAATACACACATTTACATAATACTTTCATTTTTCCATACAAGGTTTCTTGCAAATTTTCATACAAATAACTCATGTCTATGTTTTATTCATGTCCACATACCTTTATATGACAATTCACCACCTTTTCTGATCTTTTTAGCCTTGTTTCTCCATTTTCTTCTCTTTTCCTACGGACACATTTCTTAAATTTAGAAAATTCCTAAAAAAATTCATATTAGCTCAAATTTAATTTCTAATTGCACCTATAGTCTTAGAATCATCTCTAGTTTACATAACTAAAATAAAAAAAAGAGATTTCTCAACTTATACTTGAAAGTGTCATTATTCACCATATGAGAAATTTTCCCTTCTTAAGCATCTTTTTGATGAACTTCCACTTATATGGAGTTATTTGGGTCATGGATGGAATTTTAGAGGGGTTAATTACTTGGATTGGTAGAGAAATGGAGGATTTAAGTGAGAGCAAAGGAGAAAAATGAGAGGGACCAAAAATAATAGAAATGATGTTGGCAATTAGAGTAAAAAGGAAGAAGATGAGCTCATTTGGTTCATTATGGGCTTGGATGCACTAGATTTATGCTTTATGTAAGTGGCCTCTGGGCCTATTCACTTGATTCTCGATTTACGTGCCCCATTTCTTTTTGATTTTGCATCATAGTTTAAAAATTCATTATTATTTCTCTAGGCCTCTAAAAATAATGTTCTTGGTGTCAAAAGTCATCATTAATCCTATTAAAGGACTCATAAAATTTCGATTCAAAATTCCATAATTTGCTCGAGTTACTATTCACTTACGAATCTAAAAATTCCAAATAAATAGTAAACAACA
>CANXYI010489535.1:0-11502 GCA_948208565.1 Hura crepitans
TAATTTTATATGGTAGAATTGATTTTTGAATGCTTGTATGATTTATTATAGATTTTAACCAAACAAATCTATAACCTATAGTTATGAAAGTCAACAAATCACAAGACAAATAAAAGGTAAAAGTGTATCAAGTCCTCAGGAGAGTATTATGACCCTCTCGATATGTGTAATCGGATTAAATTATGTTAATTTGATGAAAAGCCCTAAATTACATATTATGCCTATTTGAGAAACTATGGGTTAAATGCTTATTTATGTGTAATTAATGGCATTAATTGAGTTGTATGATGAATAATATGTTTGATGATGCATTTATAATGTTTGAATTATTTATGATATGATAAAAAAATCCATATTATGATTATGGTTTCAATTTGTGCATTTAAATGTGAAAATGCCTAATCAAGGGTATTAATGACTTTAGTTAAGTAAAATGGTAATTGTTATAGGCTTTGATGTTATTAATTTGGTATATAAGTGTATGGATAATTATAGTGCTTGATGTGCATAAAGAGTGTACATTATGTAGCATTTATAAATATGAGTATTTGATGTATTAAGCATGTTAATGACATAAATCCATATTGTAGGTTTATGTTCACATATACATTATGAATGTGCAAATTTGAGTTATATATGATGTTTGCATAATGGAGAATAAGGCTTGGGGTTTTGGTTGTTAAATGATTCTTGTGACATCCTTGATTATGTATGTTTGAATATTAGAGGAATTTTGATTATCAATGAATAAATGACTACTAAAATACTTAAGTACATGGTATGAGACATATGAATGCATGTATGATGCCTTTTTATATACTCAACCAAATGACTTAATGGCATGCATTATGGATGTGTAACCTTGAACTTACGCTTGTTAAAGGAAAAATATGAAGACAAATATGCTAGATTGTGAATTACATATGTGGCATAATATAATATGGTTATGGATCTATATTGAGTGTATTTATGTTATGGTTGAATGGTCTTATATGAGTAATAATATGGTTAGAATATATTATGTGAATGTTTGAGGCATTACACTACCATGTAATGTTGAGATGCCTTTTATGATAAGTAAAAAGCATAATGCATCTTGAATAAGCATATGTGATAAAATTAACAAATATGGTAATTCCATGACATAAAGAGACATATAAAGCATATATGATGATAAATGTAATTTTATTGATTTGTGATATGTGTATAATGATATATGGCAATGAGATGTGGTTAGTTACATGATGAAAAATGTTTGATCACTAAAATGAGAATTTTGATAAATTTTCCTTGTTTAGCTATTTATTGACTAAACCAAAATAATTAAAAGCTATGTTAAGCTAAAATTAAGGTGGTGTAACTATGAAATAACTGTAAATAGTCCATAAGAGAAATAAACTAGTATAGATAGGTTTACTGGTCAACTAAGGAGTTTTATAGTAACTGCTAAGGCACCTTGGTGTTTTAATACATTTTGTCCATCATTCCACTAAATGTCTAACCCAAGAACATTTGCATTTTTTATATTTCTATCTATATAGGTGTAGTCACCATTGAGGTCTAATAGGGCCACTGCACATATCCTATGCTGGTGCAACAGCTAGCAAGGTCTAGGAAGGCTATTGCACTTTTATGCTGGTGCAGTAATCGTAAGGTCTATAATAAGGGCTACTGCACACCATGATCTCGTTATCCATAGGATAATTATTTTACTCTAAAATAGGCATTATTAAATAGGTTTGATGTAATTTAATGATTTAATACATTATGATGTTGATATGGCATGATTTTATGCATGATGTATGAAATGTGATGAGTATTGAGCATGTTATGTTATATAAATGTAATATTGCATGTTATAATTGATGTGGCACATAATGTTATATTGTAACTATTTATGTTCTTTATAGCTCTTACATTAGTATAAAAGCACATATGCATAAATTAATTCGATCACACCACTAATCTATTGCTTAGCACATCATTTGTTTTGTGATGCATAGGTAAAGAGATAGGTTAAGCATAAGCCTTAGGACCTAAAGTGTAATGAGAGAAGATTGCTTATTATTTTATTATTTACTTTTGTCTCTAGAATTATGTGATGTATAGGTTAAGCACTCATGTGAAGTGTATTAAGGGAAATAGGCCTAAAGTCTATTTGAAGTAATAGGCCTAAAGTCTATTTGAAGTAATAGGCCTAAACCATATTTGAAGTAATCTTTTTGAACTTTATAGTCTGTAAATCATTTTAAAGTAGATTTTAATTTGTTGTGTTGTATGATATCTCTTCTAGAGGTTGAGATTGATTGACTGTGTTGATGTTTGTTGTTAGAGTGATTAGAGGATCACAGAAGTTAGGAAAATGATTATAAAAGTGCTTTCTGATTTGTAGGTTACTTTTCATTTTTAGAAAAGTGTTTTGGTATAGTTGATATGCTTCCAGATTTTTGACATAAAGATTCTCGAAAGTGAATTGTAACTATGTTTTGGAAAAATTTTTAGTAACCCATATTTTTATAAGTATTGCATGTGCTAAAATGTGTTTTCAAACATAAAGATGGGTAAGGGTTGTTGAGTTTGGATAACACATTTATGTTCGCACTTCTTAGTTGGGCTCAACAACTAGCCAACAATAAGACTGGGTAAGGGGTGTCACATTTAGTGGTAGTAGAGCTCCAGTTTAAGCATTCTTAGTTAATATATGAGTGCTTTAGAGTTTAGAGTGTACATCACATAATTTATGATATCGAGGCTTATGACTTGTTCTCTTGCATATAGATGAGATAAGTGCTCCAGATTATCATAAGGAGGAAGAAGTTAAGAGTCATACTCCAATGATAGTAGCACCAAAGGCTAACAGAGTTGTATCTACTTTTGGTACTTCTGCACCATCGACAAAGCAAGCTCCACTGGTATTTTTGCAATAGATGTTACGGCTGTTAAGATAGGCTACAACTATTGCTCTACCACTAGCATAGTAGCTAGAGGTTCCATTAGCTCTCTAGAAGACTTATCTAGAGAGAATTAATAAAATTAGAGCCAAATATTTCAAGAGGAATGCAAGATATGGCCTAAGGCAGAGTACTTGTTGGATCATATAAAAAAGATTATAAGGCAGATAAGGTACACCCCGAAAGAGAAAGTAATATATGCCACATCACTCTTGTAGGATGAGTTATTGAAGTGGTGGGAAGATTTAACTAAGTACAAGAATGAGGAGGAGATTACATGAGACTTCTTTCTACCAGAATTCCATAAGAAGTACATCCTAAAGGACAATCTAGATGATAGAAGATAGTAGTTTATAGACCTTAAGTAAGAATAGAAGTCCATTGAAGAGTATGAAAAGGAGTTCACCATGCTTAATAGATATGCCAAGGAGACTATAGCCATTAAAGCTGACAAGTGCAAGCAGTTTGAGAAGGGCTTACATTTAGACATTAAGTTTTAGGTGGTCACCATGAAGATCAGAGACTTATCTTAACTAGTTTCAGTATGGTATTCTATAGTGGGGTAAAGAAAGAGATGAAAGAGTTTTATCAGAAGAATAGATCTTTGGGATAGGGAGTATTAAGTGTAGCTCTATAGTCAAGCAAAAAGTTTAAGGGCTATTAGTCTGGGGTTTCATAGTAGACTCAGAGATAGGCTAGATCCTAAAGTCAATGTAAGGAAATAGGAGTAAGTCTGGATAGCAACAATCACAAGCTACTAGTACACTAGGGTCTACAACTAAAGGGGCTAACTACCCCATTGTCCAACTTGCCATAAATGACACAAAGAAGAGTTTTAAAGGAACACGATAGGTGCTTTTTATGGGTGTGGTTCACAGGATCATTTTCATAGAGAGTGTCTAAAGGGACCTAGCACTGGATAGAGATATGCACCTATATCTACCAGAAGACAGCAAGGAGATTGAGGTGGGAAAGTAAAAGGAGCTCAAAGGGATAGATCTAAGCTTAGAGCTGAGTATAGAGCTTTTGCCCGACAATATGCCATTAAAGCGTAGGAGAAGGCTGATAAGCTACATGTCATCGCTGGTACTTTTCTTCAATTTGATTCACCTATTTTGGCTTTGATTGATCCAAGATTACGCATTCTTATATTTGTATGCCATGGGCATAAGACTAAGGTTTAGTTTTAGAACCTCTAACATAAAGATCATGGTTAGTAACCCTATAAGCTAGCATGTGGTAGTCGATAGAGTTTATAAATAGTGTTTTTTGAGGATACAAGATGACTAATTTATAACTAATTTGATAGAACCACCTTTTAAGGAGTTTGACTTGATATTAGGCATGGATTGGTTATCCAAGTATCAAGAAATTTGGGATTGCAAGTAGAAGAGGTTAACTCTCTATGCTGATGTTGAGGCTAAAATCATAGTTATGAGAGAGAGTACAGACTTTCTATCTAATGTAATATTTGATGTTACAATTAGGTAGTTGTTAAGGAAAGGCTGTAAAGCATACCTTGCCCATGTGTTTGACACCAAGATAGGAGAGCTGAATGCTAATAGCATACCATTGATTTCAGAATATACAGATACTTTTCCAAAAGAGTTATTGAGTTTACCTTTAGAAAGGAAACTTAAGTTATGCATTAAAGTTTTACCAGGCAGTACTCTAGTATCTATAATGCCATATTAGATGGTGCTAGCTAAGTTAAAAAAAAAGTTAAAGATCTAGTTGTAAGAGTTACTGGACAAGGGTTTCATAAGATCAAGTGTTTCTCTATAGGGAGCACTGATTATGTTCCTTAAGAAGAGTGATGGTTGGCTTCGATTATGTGTGGATTACCAATAGTTGAAAAAATTGACCATTAAGAACAAGTTTCCTTTGCCATAGATTAATGACTTATTTGATCAGCTAAAAGGGGCTGGAGTGTTTTCCAATATTGATATGAGATTGGGGTATTACCAGTTGAGAGTAAAAGAATAAGATATGGTGAAGACTACTTTTAGAATGAGATATGGTCATTATAAAATCCTAGTAATGCCATTTAGGCTTACCAATGTGCCTACAGCTTTCATGGACTTAAAGAATAAAGTTTTTAGGCCTTATCTTGATCCGTTTGTAGTAGTCTTTATCGATGACATTTTGGTTTCCTTGAAGAACAAGAAAAAGCATTAATAACATTTGAGAACAGTGTTATAGATTTTAAAAGATAAGAAGTTGTATGCCAATCTTAGTAAGTGTGAGTTTTGGCTTAATGAAGTGTCTTTTCTTAGACACATAGCATTTGTAGAGGGGATTCATGTTGACTCCAATAAGAATAAGGTAGTCATGGAGTGGAAGCCACCTAGGAACACCACAAAGATCAGGAGTTTCCTTAAGTTGGTAGGATATTATAGATAGTTTGTCAAGGGTTTTCTTGATAGCAACCCCTATAACTCGATTTCTGAGAAAAGAGGTCAAGTTTGTCTTGGATGATAGATGTCAAG
Source organism: Hura crepitans (assembly GCA_948208565.1). NCBI lineage: Eukaryota > Viridiplantae > Streptophyta > Magnoliopsida > Malpighiales > Euphorbiaceae > Hura > Hura crepitans. The sequence continues at coordinate 5,441 of CANXYI010489535.1, forward strand.
AATGTTTTGACAAGCTTAAGATGATGTTAATTGAGGCTTCAATTCTAATTCAGCCAGTTTCTAGGAAGGACTTCACCATATACAGTGATGCATCTCATAATGGATTAGGGTGTGTTCTGATGTAAGATGGCAACGTCATTGCCTATAATTTGAAATAGTTGAAGCCACATAAGAAGAACTACCTTACTCATAATTTATATCTTATAGCCATTGTGTTTGCTCTAAAGATTTAGAGACACTATCTATATAGAGAGAAGTGTTATGTTTACATTGACTATAAGAGTCTAAAGTATTTTCCTACAAAGAAGGAGCTGAACTTGAGACAAAAGAAATGGATGGAATTGATCAAGGATTATGATTTCTTGATTGATTATTATCCAAAAAAGGCAAATGTGGTGGCAGATGCACTTAGCGGGAAGTATATGGTAGTCTTGAGAGCTATGAATATCATATTACAACTTGCGATTAATAATGCCTTATTAGTAGAAATGCAAGTTAAGGAATGTTAGAGAGATGATCATAAGTTGATGAGTGTGATTAGTGCTATATAAAGGAGGAAGCTTACTAAGTATGAAATCAAGGAGGACGAATGTTTACACTATTATGACTAAATTTATGAACTAAACATGGAAGAGCTAAAGAATCAGATTTTGCAAGAAACACATAATGCTCCTTATGCAATACATCCAGGTACCATAAAGACATGAAGAGAAATGTATCATAATACATGACTAATTGCCTTACTTGTTAACAAGTGAAAAAAGAGCATCAAGTTCCATCTAGGTTGCTTTGTCTTATAGCAATTCCAAAATGAAAATAAGAGAGAGTCACTATAGATTTCATTATTGGGTTCCCTATGGCAAGGAGCAAATGTGATTTAGTATGGACTATGGTAGATCATTTAACCAAGATTTCTCATTATATAATATCAAGATCTAAGGTTCACATTGAGGTTTTGGAAGAAATTTCACAATGCCTTGTGGACTCGATTGAGTTTTAGCAATGCATTTCATCCATAGACTAACTGACAATTAGAAAGTGTCATTCATATAATCTTTTAATACTTGAGTGATTTATGTTAAGTAGTATGTGATGTTATATTTATGATGAAGTCTAGTTAATAGGTGCTAGAAGATAAGCTGAGGAGTTATGCCATTAAGTTTTAATATAGCTTGGATTACTATTTGTCATTGGTAGAATTTGCTTATAACAATAGCTATCAAGTGAGCTTAGGTATGACCCCTTATAAGGCATTATTTAAAAAGAAGTGCAGAACTCCTTTATGCTAGAATGAGCTTAGTGAGACTAAGCTTATGGGACCAAGCCTAATAAAAGATACAGAGGAAAAGGTGAAGATCATTAAAGAGAGATTGAAACTAGCTTTTGACAGACCGAAGTCATATGTTGACATACAGAGAAAAGAGATTGAATATGAGGTGGGAGACAAAGCGTTTCCTAAGGTTTCACCTTAGAAGAAGGTTCTACGATTTTAAAAGGAAGGAAAGTTATGTCTTAGGTTTATTAGGCCATACGAGATAATAGATTGTGTAGGACTAGTAGCCTACAAACTAGCTTTACCTCTTGAACTTTAGGAGATCTATGATGTCTTCCACATATCCATACTCAAAAGATACAGATCGAATCCTATGTATATATTGTTAGTGGAAGAGGTCTAGGTTAATCTAGATTTATCTAATAAAGAAGAACTTATGAAGATTTTGGACAAAGAGGTAAAAAGGTTGTAGAACAAAATAGTCCCATTAGTGAAAGTTCTTTAGAAGCACCATAGGATGGAAGAAACCACTTCGGAAATAAAAGCACAAATAAGAGAACAATATCCACAGTCGAGGATGACATTTCTTTTAAAAGGGAAGAAATGTAATGCCTAAAAAATCCCGATGTTATGAATAGTACTTTTAAAGATCTGAATAGTGTTTTCTTAAGGCCGAGGGTACTAATTCTACTAAATGGAACTATTAATCATGACATAATTGTGGATAAAATTTCAAGTTAAAATAAAGTCATTTAGGTGGTTAAAAATGGCAGTTAAGCTTTATAGTAGTGTCATGTGAATAATAACCTAGTTTAAGCGGAAACGTAAAATAATAAAAAGTTGCTTAGAAAATCTCAGGATTTACATGACCTAATACTAAAAAATTCTAAGTAGCCTACTGACGCTAAAATTTAATTTTTTGGAGTTTGAGAAGTATTTTTACCAAAATCGGGTAATACAAAAAGTGGCAAATTAATTAAATTTTTCTTGTTTTTCGAGCTCTAATTTTTAAAGGATTGTAGGACTAAATTTATTAAAATTTTCAAGTTTAAATGAGATTAAATTGAGGTTAAAAAGAGAGGAGAAAATTTTTAAAATAAAAGGATTTTTCAAAAACTATATAGATGGTCAAATCTTTTTAGTTTGGTTAAACTACCACAAAAAAAAAAAAAATCTTATCCCTCTCCCTTCGGCTTAAGCCAACAGCATAAGGAGGCCTTTTTCTCCATTTTTATTCATTAATCCATCATTTTACCCTCAATTTCTCTTATTTAACATAAAGATATGAGTCCTTGCTATCTCTAAATGCTATTTCAAGTAGAATTTTCAAAGAAATCCAAAAGAATACCCTTGATTTTGAGTTTGATAAATAGTAACATTTTTTGATTCTGGTAAAAGTTTTCTAAACCTAATATTTTTCCTATGTTCTTAGGGTACCCAAGAGTTTTTATATATGGTCAGATTTATTTTTGAACTTTTTTATGATTCATTATAGATTTTAGGAAAAATGAATTTGTAACCCGCAATTGAAAAAGTTAACAAATCACAGGACAAAGGGAAGGCAAAAGTGTAGGTGGCCTGTGGGAGCGTATTATAAACCTTTTAGTATGTCTAATTAGATTAAATTGTGTTCATTTGATGAAAAACCCCAAATTACATATTATGCCTTTTGAGGAATTATGGGTTAAATGTTTATTTATGTGTAATTAATGGCATGAATTAAGTTGTATGATGAGTAATATGTGTGATGATACATTTATAATGTTTGAATTATGTATTATATGATAAAGAAGCCATATTATGATTATGTTTCCAATTTGTGCAGTTAGAAGTGAAAATACCCAATCAAGGGTATTAATGAGTTGAGTTAAATAAAATGGTAATTGTTATAAGCCTTAATGTTTTTAATTTGGTAGATATGTGTATGGATAATTATAGTGCTTGATATACATAGAGAGTGCACTTTATGTAGCTATTCATGAGTGTGAGTATTTGGTGTATTAAACTTGTCAATGACAAAAATCCATATCATATGTTTTATGTTTTTTTATACATCATGAATGAGTAAATTTGAGTTATATATGATGTTTGCATAATGGAGAATAAGGCTTATGGTTTTGGTGGCCGAATGATCCTTGTGACATCCTTGATTGTGTATGTTTGAATATTAGAGGAATTTTGATTATGAATCAATAAATGATGACTAAAATAATTAAGTATGTGGTATGAGATGTATGAATGCATTTATGATGTATTCTTATGATACTCAGCCGAATGGCTTAATGACATGCATTATGGATGTGTAACCTTGCACTTATGCTTGTTAATGGAGGAATATGAAAACAAATGTGCTATATTATGAATTATGTATGTGGCATAATGTAATATGTTTATGAATGCATATTGAGTGTACATATATTATGGCTTAATGGTCCTATATGAGCAATAATATGGTTAGAACATATTATATGCTTGTTTTAGGCATTATACTACCATGTAATATCAGGATACCTTTTATGATAAGTATGAAGCATTATGTATCTTGAATAAACATATGCAATAAAATGAACAAATATGGTAATTCCATGACATAAAGAGACACATAATGTTTATATGATGATAAATGTAATTGTATTGATTTTATGATAAGTCTATAATGTTATATGGCAATGAGATGTGGTTAATTACATGATGAAAAATGCTTAATCAATAAAATGAGAATTTTAATACATTTTCTCGAATTAGCCATTTGTTGGCTAAACCAAAATAATTAAAAGCTATGTTAAGCTAAAATTAAGATGGTGTAACTATGAAATAACTATAAATAGCCTATATGAGAAATAACCTAGTATGGATAGGTTGATCGATCAATTAGGGAGCTTTATTGTAGCTGTTAGGGCACCTTAATGTCTTGATACATTTTGTCCACTGGTCCACTAAATATCTAACCTAAGGACTTTTACATTTTTTTTCTTCAAATCCATGTAGGTGCAGCTGCTTTTAAGGTCCAATAGGGCCATTTTGTATATCCTATAATGGTGCAGTAGTTGGTAAGGTCCAAGAGGGCAACTGCACACTTATGCTGGTGCAAAAGATGTAAAGTCAATAATGAGGGCCACAACACACCATGATCTCATTATCCATAGGATATTATTTTACACTAAAATGGGAATTATTAAACATGTTTAATGTAATTTAATGATTTAATACATTATGACGTCGATATGGCATGATTTTATGCATGATGTATGTAATCTGATGAGTATTGAGCATGTTATGTTATATAAATGTAATATTGCATGTTATGGCTAATATGGCATATAATGTGATGTTGTAACTATTTATGTTCTGTACAACTCTTATATTGGTATAAAAGCACATGTGCACAAATTAATTTGATCGCATCACTAAGATATTGCTTAGCTCATCGTTTATTTTGCGATATATAGGTAAAGAGACAGGTTGAGCACAAGCCTCGACACTTCAAGTGCATTGAAAGGAGATTACTTCTTTTGTTATTATTTTTGGTTTTTGCATTTAGAATCATTTGATGTATAGGTTAAGCACTTATGCAATATGTATAAAGGGAAATAGGCTAAATTGTATTTGAAGTAATGGGCCTAAACCATATTTAAATTAAGTTTTTTGAACTTTATGGTCTATAAAGCTTTTTCAAGCTAATTTTAATTTGTTGTGTTGTTTGATATCTCTTCCTGAGGTTGAGATTGATTAACTGTGTTGATGTGTTTTGTTGGAGTAATTAAAGGATCCTAAAAGTTGGGAAAGTGATTATAGAAGTGCTTTTTGATTTGCAAGCTACTATTCATTTTTAGGAAAGTGTCACGATATAGTTGTTATGTTGTTAGATTTTTGACATGAAGTTTCCTGAAAGTGAATTGTAACTATGTTTTGGAAAAAAAATTTTATAACCTATATTTTTATAAGTATTGCATGTGGTAAAATGTGTTTTCAAACATAATGGTGAGTGAGGGTTGTTGATTTTAGATAATACATTTATGTGTGCACTCTTCAGTTGAGCTCGGCAATGGGCCATGATTGGACCAAGTAAAGGGTGTCAATTTTGTGGTATCAGAGCTCCAATTTAGGTGTTCCTAGTTGATATTTAAGTGCTTTAGAGTCTAGAGTGTGCATCACATAATTTATGATATTGAGGCTTATGACGTGTTCTCTTACTTATATATGAGATGAGTGCTCCAGCTTATCATAGTGAGGAGGAAGTTGAAAGTCATACTCCAATAATCATAGCACTAGAGGCTACTAAAGTTGCATTTGCTTCAGTTAGTGTTGCGGAGTATGCAGCATTAGTAGGATAAGCTCCACTAGTATTTATGTAGAAGATGTTACACCTATTAAGATATGCTACAACTGCTGCTCCATTACTAGCATAGCAACTAGAGGTTCTATTATCTCTCTAAAAGACTTATCTAGAGAGAGTTCAAAAAATAAGAGCCAATGATTTCAAAGGGGTAGGTAAGATGGAGTATAGGAAGGTGAAGTACTAGTTGCATTAGGTCAAGTTTCACCTATAATTCAACTTATCACCATTTTGTTATTCTTCCTTCACTTATTGCATCAAGTCAAGTTTCACCATTAATTTAGTTAATAGTGCTCCATCTTCTTGGTATTGTAGCTGGGCATTCATTACCTTTAGGTTGCTTAGTAGCTTTCGGCTTAGGGCATCTACTATCATATTTACCTTACTAGGGTGATAATTTATTAGGCAATCATAGTCTTTAATCAACTCTATGTATCTTTGCTATTTTAGATT
>CANXYI010489541.1:0-12138 GCA_948208565.1 Hura crepitans
AGATTATGGCAATCACACTAAAAAGAAAATTTTTTTTTGGTTCTTACCTACACAAAAATCCAAAAGCTAGAAAGTGGTAAATTCTAAAAGCCTATAATAGCGAATAGATTTGTCTTAAGCCTCAAGAAAATGAGCATTATCTTTTCAATTAAGGGTGCCTTCATTAAAAAAAAAAAAAGAAAAAATGAGTTTTATAGTTCCTAATAGGTCGATCAAACAAGACCATAAAATTAGGCAAAAGTTAGAGAAATTTGAGAGAAAATATTTAGTCAGAAAATCATCATGATTGACTAATAATATGGATATCATCAATGCAGTACTCAAAAAGGTCAAAAGTATAACATTCAAATCACAAAAGTTCCAAATGTTGGGAGCATGAATCTAGCACCCACAACAAACTACTTATTGATCTCAAAAAAACTCTATCTCACATAGTAAGAGCTCCAAAACATACAGGGCAATCTTAAAAGGTGCAAGTCTCTACTCAATTGATGAAACACAACACGATTAGATCTCAAGCCTTAACTAAATATGGCTAAGATAAATTCAAATTGAAATAATAGAATAAAGAAGCTTGCTAGGTTAAAGACTCACAAAGGGTAGCCTAGGTAAAATTAGAGCATACATCACTAGATTAAAAACCTGTAAAGGGTGGTCTAGGAAAAAACTAGTGGTCGAGAGAAAATATTTTGCTAAAAAATCTTAGACTAGCTAATAACAAAAGTACTATGTTGTGTATTCACTCTTCAGTGACACATGCTTAAATGCCCTCCACAACAAATTCACATTTCACCTTAGCCTTTCTATCACCTTAACTTGATTTCTTTCTTCAAGCCTACAACTTCACTTCTTTTCTCAAACCCAACCTTTTTCTTTGATATGTCTGAGTAGAGAATGATCCCAATAACAAAACTTGTACTGACTCAAGTGTTTAGAAACATTGTCATGCACACATCACAAATAAATAGGATTACTCACTTATTATCACATTTTAAGAGAAGTACCCATACTGTCCATTCATACATTTGCCTTCATTCAGGCAATCATCATAAAAGAACATTCATTATAGGAAAAGATACATCTATACATCAGCCATCACCATTCATTCATAACTAAAGATACATCATCATTTAACAAGCATTAGCCTTTAACATTCATACATCATAATAACTAATTCATTCATTTAATCATTTAAGAAAAAGTCATAGTCATGTCTTACATGTATTCACTCAAGTTCCTTATTCCATATAGGAGAAAATAAGCAAAAACACATGCATCACTACATGCATTAGAAATGGATTATTCACTAGTCAGTCAAGAACTGACCTTGCTACATTTCTTCATCTAGAAAAGATTAAGAATCAATTTTCATATCACTCATTCACCACTAATATGTTTTCAAGTAGGCATATAGTTATTAGATATATCTATTCACATTAAGTCATTCTCTCACCATATTCATTCGCTAGAATCATGTCATTCATCACCTTTATGATTTCATGATCATCCATAGGATGAAGTGTATTCATTCTTTAAAGTCATGTCATTCACCACCTTTATGCCTCTATGCCCATTCATCAAAAATAGGATACAGTTCATTCATTCAAGAGAAACTAGGTAACCATATCTAAGCATGGGACATGTTCATATTCACAAACTCATATTAAGTAGGCATCTATATGCATATCATTATTCACAAAGTATGGCAAACTCATTTAGAAGAATCATTCACTTAGCAAAATTAGGTTCACAGCATTCATTAGGTTTATATGCATGCATTGTCATTCGGCATAAGTATCTTATCCAAGCATATAGCTTGTAGAGTTTAGAAACTCAAAACATACACATCATATGGTATTGAGTTATGTTTATTCATGCACCATAAAAAAATACCCATTGGTTTGTGCATATTCACTCATTTAGAAAAAAAGTTATGTTCACCACATAGTCGCCTATTTAAACATAGCCCTTGGAAATACACATCTCACATGCATGACATCTCATGCAAAATACATCAGTTTACCTATCTAGTTCCTTCATCACACATGTTTATGTTTACATGCCTATACGTGTGCTAGTATAGTCAAAGTTTGCATAGGATCACCCCAATCTTATGATGCACGCTTGTTTATCATTCAAAGCAATATGCATTTATTGGCACATATATTTTCATTCATTCATATACATTCACCATTTAATAAACAAATTCAAACATTTTAAATGTATATAGACTTCATAAATATTGTATGTACATATGTATATAAGTTGTAGGTCCACTCTCCTCTACTCCTCTATGCTCTCAATTTCCTTATCATTAGAAGAAAGCACTAACTTCTTAATAATCTTTAATGCCCTTAGCTTTCTCCTGGCAACATATAGTGAAGCCACTCTCTTAGCTAGCTCATTCTATAAGAGAATGAAGGATTAATGCATAAAATGCATACATACATATTTGTATAAATTAACCATTATAGGAAATTACTTATGGTAAGAACTCGAGTCTTATCCACCATCACCCGCCTAAAGGCTTCTACTAGTTGAGCAGTTCTCTCTATAGGACCCCTCTTTACCTATCCAATTCTAAACAAAAAAAGTGTCACACTAAATCAAGTTAACATAATGATAAGTAAAAGTCAAAAGGTATAATATTAGTGTGGTGTTCTCTAGCTCAAAAGGAACTAGCCAATTATCCTCAATGCAAAGGAGAGCAAAGGATAGCTCTCTATCCACATCATATCACATGTAGCTTAGCTCCAGTATGTCAGTCAAGGTACCCATAACTTCATCAAGCAATGATGAATGAACAACAGGTGGATTAGGAACTCCACTCCTAGCAGTATAAGTAGGAGGAGGTAAAAACTAAGAACTAGGAGAACTAGGAATAGTTCTCATCCTCTTTCTTGCAGAAGAAGGTCCAACTTTAGAAGAGGTGGTAGTAGGCTACAACACAACACACAGTCAAAAGTTATTTTAAAAAAATAATAATGAGTAGAAGACTAAGCAATTTACCAAAGAAGGAGGTCATAAGGTATAAGGTACCTAAGGTAGCAGGTTAGTAGATGCCCAAGAGAGGTAACCCTCTTTATCACTCTCCACTAATGTGCTCCCAGGTATACCTGTAGTCATACCTCACATGAAATCTAAATCATTGATATACCTCCTGAATAGTATCAAGTTAAGAGGACTTTAAGGAATATGATGTGCATCAGGCCCCATGTGCCAGCCTATTACTCTTTCCCTTAGAAACCACAAGTAAGCTTTAAGAGTGGTCAGTAACATCCTATGAGAAGATAATTCTTGAGTAGAACATAAAAAGTCTAGCATCTCCTCAAGTAGAAAGAGTCACCATGCCAAGTTAATTTGTAAAGGTAAGTGTTAATCATAATCACTTAGATTACTAGTAATAAGCTTTCATATGCAAGAAATAGTCATATTGGACCAAGCTCTAAAACTAAGATATTGACAATGCTACATCAGAGAAGATGCATTCCATAGCCCTAAGGATGGTCTAACCCATCTATCCATCACTAGGTATCATCGAGGGATTTCTAACTCATAGGGTTAAGGTAGTAAATGCATCTTGTATGCTTAAGCCTATGAAAAGCAAAGGCACAAGGTCAAAATTGGAAAAGACCACAGGAAGTGAAAAAAGGATCAAAACATATTACTTACCAGAACACCTAACACGAAGCCCTGCATGAATCCATTCTTTTCTTAGTGCGAACAAATATATCCAAGCTTCTAAAAACCCAGCTAAAAGAGGAACAACACTAGTTCTAGGAGCCAATGCTCTCAATCTACTATAAGATAGGAAGGAAGCTCTAACTCACATTATCATTAGCATTGGCAAATAATATGGTACCTAACAAGTATAGGAGGAAGCAACGCATATGCTGATCAACCTCAGACTAACTAGATAGAGTTACATCCATCCACCTATCATAGAAGTCTATACAATGGATACTACTAGAACAACCCTGAGCTATAAAACCTAATAGCTCCCTTACCTCCTATAGTTGAAGTGAGGGGTAGTAGTAATAAGTGTCAAAAGCAATAGCTCACCTAGTGCATGGTACTCCAATAATGAAAGCCCAATCGAAGGGTGTTATGGCTAGCTCTCTAAATGACAAGTGAAATGTGTATGTGGTGTCCATCCATCTATCCAGAAGAGCCTTAAGAGCCTACAAATCTCGACAAAAATCTCTACTAACCTTGTGGTCCATGAATGTTTGAAACCCTATCACTCTCATCCTATTTTTAACAGGAATAGGCATTACAAAATACCATTGTTGTGGTCTAAATATAGTGCCCCCACATTTAAGACATGTCTGCAAAAGGTAAACTCATATAAATAAGACAAATGTTCATACAGACTAAAGTTCCAATAAGAGCATTCACATGAATAACAAGCAAATAGACCACAGTAAGTCTGTATGGAAAACAAATATCCAGATTGCACAACTACTCATAAACATGCAATAAGTCTGCATGAACAACATTTCAAGCAAACATAAGTCCACATAGACTCTATAGAGCCTCTAATGAGTTCATACTAACTTTTTAATCTACCATATGTAAAAAATCTCAGCATCATATGCTAATAATTCTAGAACTATTAAGCTAAGACAAGGTCCGTACGGACCTACGCTGCCCTAAGTGAACCAAGTCTATATGGACTTATTGAACCAGAGATGTCACAAAATAAGAAAATGAAGAAAAAGCTAGTTAAAACACAATGAGACACATAAAGGGAAGAAAATGTACCTGGGGGCACACTTTTGAGCATGCTTGGCGAGCTAAATTGGCTAAAATCGGAGTTAGGTCATCGAATGAGATTTTGTTCATTAGAGTACCACTATGTGGCCAATTGATAGCCATAGAGGGCATAAAACCCTTTAAACTAGCATAACATGTCCACTACTAGAGGAGGAGACAAAAGAGGAGAACCCACGATTACCAAAAGAAGAAGAGTCGCTACAGTTTCCTCCCTCACTGTGGTATTGTCGAAGGAAGATGAGAAAGAGTCGCTAGAGAGGAAATTCACCATCAGATAATTTTTTGAGAGAAAATAGAAAAAAAAATTGAAGAATGAAAATGAAGAAAAAAAGGAAGAAAGCCAATAGTTATTGATCTATCACTAAATGTTTGCACAAACTTACTTCACTTACATTTATATGGACTTACTTTAATCCCATATGCATGGACCTATTTTACCTACCATCCATATAGACCTACTTTAACTCATGTCCATATGGAGTAAACTTATAGATAGTCTACATGGATTTATAAACTTTTTTCAAAGGATTCTTTACACGAGGCACATTAGTGATCTTAGTCACATGCATATGGTCTCCATAGATTACTACATGTATGTAAAGCTAACAACCTCACAAGGTAAATATACATATGCACGGAGCATTCAAATCATTTTAAGGTATACAACTACTGTATCTTCCTTGAATTAGAGCCTCATCCATAAAACCTAGGTATGTGTCACAAAATTTGCTATATCAAATTGATATTAATTTTTATCGTATTCTCTTTTGTAGGATTCAAATTCTCTCGAATTCAACTTTGGATCCAATCTAATTTTTTAGGATTTAACTTCATGTCCAATCCAATGCTGTCAAACTTGACTCGGTGTCTAATCTACAATTTTCTTAGATTCAACCTAATAAGCCAATCTACAATTTTCTTAGATTTAGCCTAATAAGCTAATCTACCACTATTTCCGATTCAACCTAATAAGCCAATTTACAGCTTTTTTAGATTTAGCCTAATAAGCTAATCTATAACTTTCTTAGATTTAGCTTAACAAGCTAGTCCAAAATTCCATTCTAGTTAAATCGGGTCAAACCTCATTGGTTAAATAACCTTAGGTGCAATCAAAATATCTTTCATTCAATCAGACCTCATAGATCAAATAACCTTGGGCACTTGTATTTGAAGGGAAGATATAAGCTCTTGGCAATAATTCAGAGGTAGGTATTCATTTTTGATACCTTCAAGTAAGTATACTTTCAGGTAAGCATTTATAACTCAGGTACTTGGGTATGCACTATTGTTTTGGCATTTTACAACACATACCAAAGTGGGGGAAACTGTAGACACCTCACCTTTTAGCCTATGATAATTACTAGAGACAGGCTTTTAAGCAATGGCACAAGCCCCCTAAAAATCAAGTATGCATGGGCCTACTTTAAATATGGTCCATGTGGACACACTCCACTTAGGTCTGTACAAGCCTAATAAGCTCTACCAAGCCCAAGGCCCATGGTCTACCTGGACAAGTCTAAGTTTATGTCCATGTGGATTAACTCAAACATAGCCCAAAGCCTATAGACTTATGGGAAAGTATATCACTTACGTCTACATAGACTAAGATGTATTAGTCTATACGAACTTATCGATGTAAAATCTTTTAGAAGTGGGATCTTTCTATTTGGACTATAAATCCTAATCCTATTAGGATTTTACTTCTTTTAGATGGGAAACTCTTAAACCAAAGCCTATAAATACCCTTCTTGGGTATAAAGAATGGGGAGGCTAAAAATCAAATTTACAGTAGATAAAAAACCCATCTGTGAGTCTAGGAGAGAACTCCAACTAGGATATAATCTACTAGTCTTACTAGCCTCACCTAAAATAATTCCTTCTATACTTCTACACTTTTGTGCTATTGCTTGAAAAGTTTATTCACCAGTTAATATCTAAGGTCTCTTCTGTATATAATTGATACCATTTTTCATGGACTTATGATCTCTAAGGGTTGATTATAAGTGAGGTGATTCGATTATAAGTGAGGTGATTCTATGTAATCCCTATTTTGATCATAAGAATAGGTTATGGTTTTAAGTTTTTTTATAGTGTACAATTAATGGCCATTACATCATATTCATTATGTTATCTTTATCTTAATTATGTGGACTTATTTATAAGTATGTTAACATTTGTATGGACTTACTTTCTTGATATGTGTTGATATGTCATCCATAAGGACTTATGTTTAGTAATAGTGTCTTATTTGTCTTATATAAAATGCTTTAATATATCTTATTTACCATGTTAATGTAATTCTATAATGTCAGCATGTTGTATAATTATCTCATTATCTAAATTGCATCTTGTTAATATATGAAAATTATTGTATAGTCTTCACGAACTCCCTCTCATAAGGAGTGCAGTCTATATGGATAATGTTGTCTCATTCTTATATATTCTGTCTTTAAATCCATATAGGCTCCCTTCCAAACATCTAAGTGCTTTATTTTATTTATTTTAGTTTTGTACTTATTATATCTTTCGGTTTATTTTAGGTAGTAATAATTAGTTAAACAACTTGTTTTACATGCCAATTGCCTAACTTTCACAACAAACAATTTTCTACGTAATTAATCAGTGTTTTAATAATAAAATAGATTTGAGTTTTCCTAATCAAAATTCATATTAAAAATGTATTTTGAAAAGACCAATCTCTTAGAGATGAGAGTTGGGCAATTACTACCAATTCCTATAGAATTATGGGTAATTATCGAGTCATATCACTACTAATCAATGATCTAATTTTTGGACATATAAATGTATCAATATGTATATTATATACTTTAAATAGTATAATTTACTTCTTATACATGCAAAGGTGATATGGATGCTTAAATATAATGTATGCTTGCTTGATATGAGACTGATAAATGTTATAATGCAAAATGGAAGGCATATTATTAGGGCATAAATAAGATCTGAATTCCAAACCTTTCGGGTATAGAAGATCAGAGGTCCTGGTGTAGAGGCTAGGTGGTGACTACACTAACCACTCTTATCCTCAATAAAATACATAGTGTCTACCTAAAATATAAAGTAAAATGCCTTAATTAAATGTAAAGTGCATGTATAATTATTATAAAAATAAGTCATATTGATCCCTTTAGGAGTATTGATGATGTTTCATTTAATCATAATATTTATGCAATTTATTGCATCCACATAGCTTGATCCAATCACACTGATTATGCCATTCGTCACGTCTGCATAGACTTCTATCATAAAGATTCCATATCTGTATAAACTTATACCTTTATTGTGTACAATTAACTTTGCATGTATTGTTGTGTATAATTCTTAATCATATGGATGAATTAATTATATCTGTATAATTTGAGGTCCCTTTGGATCATGTGTTGTTGTTATAATCATATTGTTTAGGTAAGTACTAGCCGATGACTTTGTTCTAGAAACATGTCTAGACGGACCACATCCTATCTTTATCATGAGTTCACATAGAATAAAGACAATACTTACACACCATCCATATAGACTAAATGATGTAGAGATTGTTTATTTCTTATTTATTTGTTTTGGTTTTGTACCTTTTAATTATCTTTTTTGCTTATTTTTGGGTTGTAATAGGTACTTTAATAACTCATTTTACACGTAAACTTCTAAATACACATCAATGATTTTTATATGCAATTAATTAGTGTTTTTAATAAAATGGTTTTGATTTTTCCTAAATAAAAGTCATAATAAAAATGTATTTTAACAATAGCCAATCTTCTAGAGATAAGAGTTAGGCAATTATCACTAATTCCTCTAGAATTATGGGTAATTGTTAGGTTAAGCTACAATTAATGAATAGGCTGATTTTTGTATATATAATTTTATTTTGTTTTATTACATATTTCAAATTGCTATAAATTACTTTTCTTTGTGTACAAAAGAGATATGTATGTTTTATTAATTATTTTTCTTACTTGCTTGATATGAGACTAATAAACATTTAATATAAAGGCATATTATTAGGCATAAATAAGATTTGGTTCTAAACTCTTAATGGGAAAAAGATTAGTGGTCCTAGAGTAAAGCTAGGTGGTGACTCTAAATACTAACAGCCTTATCCCCTAGTTCATAAAATTATAGTGGTGACTCTGCTAGGGATTGAGAATTTAATCTAAAAGTGCCTGAATAATATGCCTTTTATTATTCTAATTTTTATTAGTCTCATGCATTTTATTCTATATAATTTATCTCCTTTTATACCATGTATGGTTTTATAAACTATGAACCCATTTTTCATTCAATAATAAGGAATTACTAGCATATCCATCACTCACAAGCCTCGTACCTTCGGCTATATCGAATGATGAACTAACTAGTTACTATTACCCTTAATTAGGAAGGCCTGTTAAGAGGGACCCCTTATAGGAGCTATAAGTCTTTTTAGACTAAACCATAAAGCCCATATAGTAAAGCTTAGGAACTTCCCCAGGTTGTATGACACTAAGTTTTTGCAATTGCTATATGGGCCTATTTTATTTAACCTCACTTAAAGTGGGGCTAAACTTATGTGCCTTTTTTCTGGAATAGGCCCAGCCTAATTTCCACTTGAACAAGATTTAAAATGTTATATGCCATTATTTTTGCATGCACTTTATATATGAAAGGTCATTAAGGCTAATTAAGTCCATAATCAAACTAAAGTATCCCCTATTAATACTTAGGTAACCCCACCTAGGAAATGAATAGCTTGACCAAATGCATTGTTTATTTATACTATATCCCACATATACCATGCATACATTATACATCATATAATATAAGTATATACTGATCATTCATAATGTTATAACCCCTTTTTTAGCCATCTTTGATCCCACATTCACAACTCAGTGGAAAAGAGTAGGAAAATGCCTTTGTAAGATAAATGATCAAGCACTAATCTCACTTAGAAGAGGAACTAAGTTAGGAGATAAACTTATCACCAAATTAATGCTAATAAAAGGTCATGAGAGAGATGGAGAAGAGAATGATGGAATCACTCACCAATGTCTTGTCCAATATGCATGCTCAAAAGAAGAGGCTCAGACTTCTATAACTCATAGGAAAGGAAAGGAGGCAGTAGATGAAATAGGTGATCAAATCTCCAATGAAGACATTCTTTTTGTCAAGAATACCTATAATAAGGTCCTTTTACCTAAGTGGATTATGGGTGATTAGATTAAAAGTTGAATAAAAAAATGGAAGCCATGAGTCACCTAGTCATAAGAGGAAAAGATATTGACCTATATGACATAAGCTTAAGACCTAATCATACTATACCCTAAAATTTAAAATGTCTAACTTAAGCATGTTTTATGGCACCATAGATCTAAGAGCCCATTTAAAGCAATATGTTATGGCCATGAGATCTACTAATCTTATAAAAGATTATATTTGGTCAAGCTAGCAAGGGCTTTCAGTAAACAATCCTCTAACAATACCAGTATTCAAGTAACTTTGAAAGATCTAGAGCTAGTGAGATAAAAGCCAAATAAAACTTCCTCTGATTACCTAGAACAATGGAGGAATAAAGTGCTAAAAGTGAGCAACAAGCCTGATGATATTAATCAAATTAAGATGTTCATATGAAATGCTAATGGTTACTTAAACAATGAACTCATAGTTAATGGCATTACCACTTGGTAACAGTTGAAAGATATTGTCATTGATTTGGAGATAGCTTATCTGAACAAAGGATTTAAAATAATGGGCAATCTAAACTATTCCAACAACCATCTGAGGGCACCACCAAGATAACATAAGTGAATGTTATAAAAGGGAAATGCTACTCCAGCCTAGGAAAGTCCCTATCCTAATTTTTGAGAAAGCTAATAAAGGAGGACAAGTTGCAACCTCTCTAACCTCTACCTCAAAATAGACCCCTTCCTCCTAATCATAAGCATGATTAGCACTACAACTACCACCAAATAATAGGCCATCTCACAAACAACTGCAAGCTCTTTAGAAAAGCCATACAAGAATTATTTGATACTAAGTAGATACCAGATTCAAAGGCCAAATAAAACCCACTTCCCAAGCATAATCAAAATACAAGCCTACACAAATCAGGATTGCCCAAAGTATATGTGCTTATAGATATTTATGGATCTAACCACAAGATAAGTGAAGGGGTGATAGCAAGTGAAGCTATTCTCATGATTCACTTCTAAGAGAGTGAGGGTGAAAATAAGCTTAAGGATAACAAAGGTTTTTGAGATAGATCTTTTGATAAGGATCCTGAAGAGGGTAAATAAGAGAAAATATAGGTTGAGGGAGAAAATATTAAAAAGTTTGAGAAAAATGGTTAGATCCTCCAAGAAAAAGGAATTGAGACTAAAGAGTTTAAAGATGATGGAGTACTCAAGTAGCTAAAGAAAACTCAGACCCATATTAATATATGGGATTTACTAATGTCTTCATAATCCTATAGATTGAAAGTAGTTAAACCTTTAGGACAATTTTTGATATCTGCCAACATTACACTTGAAGAGTTGGTCAAAGTTATGAAGACTGAAAAAATTGGAATCATCACTTTTTCAAATGAAAACTTACCTTTAGAAGGGAGAAGACATAACCAGCCACTTTTCATCAAGGCTAAGGTGAACGGGAAGAAAATAAGGTATTCTATGATAGATGATGGCTCATCGTTATGTGTGTGTTGAGTTAAAATATTAGCAGGTCTAGGTATTAAAAAGGAATACTTGGTGCCCTCTAGCATCACTATCAAAGCCTATGATGATATATGTAGAAAAGTTAAAGGCTTATTTATCACAAAGGTACAAGATGGGCTTATTGCCAATAAAGTTGAGTTCATTATCATTGATATCCCAACCACATCATTAGCACTAGTTGGTTAACCCTGGTTTCATAAGCTAGAATGAGTCCTTTCAACTTAGCACAAGATGATTTTATACCCTTATGAAGGTAGTATAATTATGATTAAAGCAGAAGTCAACCATTTAATGTCTACCCTTGCTATTGCATATTAGCTATTCAATGGATTCCATATTGTTGGGATATATGAAGATTACATGGACCTTACAGTGTCTAAAATCATAAAAAAGATGAACTTTTTATTAAGAGCTACCTAGGTAAGAACCTATAAAGGATAATGAAACTATTACATATCAAGAGCCAAAAAGACATTAAAGGACTATGGTATGACCCACATCTAAGAGATAGCTATAGGCAGAAGGGGAATAGTCTTAAAGTTCACTTTATGAAGTAAAGAAAGAGCAAATATGAGGGAACCCCATAAACAATAGTAATAGTTTGTTGTTACAAGCCTAGGTTTGAGATATTTGCTAATGTCATCAACTAGGA
>CANXYI010489665.1:0-16126 GCA_948208565.1 Hura crepitans
GTGAAAGTTACGTGAAGTGTAATGGCATTTTGGTATGGCATGGGAAAGGTAGCTAGAGGATAATGTCATGAAATTATATAGGTACATCATGTGTAACATACTAACAGCTTGAATTCATGTGTGTGTGTAACTATCCATTCAATAAATTATATATAACATGTAAAAAGGGTGAGTTGTGGACAGAAAAAAATAGGTTCATGTTTCGTAACCTAAGGGGCTAAAAAGTTAATATGTATGTTTACAAAAATCTATATAGTGTATATTAGCATTAAGGCATAGGAGTAATACCATTAAAAAGAGTTTAATTATACACTATGAAGGGTATGAATAATCTACTCATGAGAATAATGAAGTTAAAGTGATAGAAAAAAATTTATTAAAGTAACTAAGTGGCTTAAGCATGGAAGTGAAATGACATAATACTTTAAGTATGAAATGTTGATAATATATGTATAAAATTAATAAACCTTATGTATGGTATATATATTGATGAGGCATAGAAAATAATAAAAATGCTTAGACTTAATTGCTTGGTAAATTTAGTTTAGCATAGAAGTTTAAATTAGCATGGAATGAACTTAAGGATTATAGTCCTAATGAATAAATATAAGCTTGAAGAAAGAACTTGAAATTTGCTTATATTGACAGACAACATAAACTAAGATAAAGTTGAAATGACATAAAATGTGACCTAAATGTGTGCCCTAGAATAAATCAAGATAAAATATAGTTTGGATTTATTGGAGTTATAGGATCACATAACCTTATGAAAAAAATTCTAAATTAGTAAGGAAACGTAATTAGAAAGCTAAAGACCTTGTGAAATTTTTCTAACTATTCAAAAATATAAATAGGTTTAGCTTCAGCCTATGACAATAAAAAATTGAGATATTTGCACTTATGAGGGTAAATTTTTAACATGGCATAAGGCATAAAAGATGCCTAGAATGGGATGCCATAAGCCTATGAGCATGATAGGGACATTAACGGCTACGAGCCTATGTTAGTAATAAGCACCCGAGACATGACCTATAACTGTCCTAAGAAAGGAACTATTTTAGACTTAAATAAGCACTACTAATAAAGTTGATACATAAGAAACTATAATATTAAATAAATAGCCCTGAACATGTTTATGAATTAAATTTAAATTATACTTATAAAAATAGACAGAAAATTGTTCGGCTGGACCCAAAAATGACCTGTAGCTATTCAAGTCAATTTTCAACTGTTAAAATAAATATGTATCTGAATGTTAACCACTTTTAAATATTATTATATTGTGATTAGTACTAAACTGAATGGAAAATTCAAACAATTGGCTCATAACTATTTGGGCTAAGAATGGATTATTGAATAAAAATTAACAACTATCTATTTTTGAGTTAAGAATATTATATAAAGATGATAAGTAAAAGAATGGACATGAAATTAAGTTAATGGCCTATTAGTAGACACCCACTGGATAAGTTGATCGATTAACTAAGGGTTTAGGAGCTGATAGTTATCTAGTGACTGGAGAGGTCTACAAATTGATCTCCATTATGTCACCCAGTCATTGAGATTAATTTTTTGTGGTTGGAGAGGTCTACAGACTGATCTCTATTACATCACCAAGACTTTGAGATTATTTAGTGGCTGGAGAGGTCTATTAACTGATCTCCATGATGTCACCTAGTTATACATGACTATTTGTGGCTAGGGAGGGCCACAGGCTAATTTCCATTATGTCACACAACACTTATGTTTGAAGAGACTACAATTGATCTCCATTATGGCACTCAAGCCGGTGCAGAAGCATAGGTCCAAAATAGGGACCACTGCACTAGTTATTCCCTTTAGATCTAATGTATTGAAGTGTAGTCTACCTAGTAAGGCTTAAGTCTAAACTTAAATATTATTCCTTTTAATTCATTAACTAGCAAAATGAAGATGATATCTGCAATATAATTAAAGGAAATCTAAGTGAGCCAGTGAAAATAATTAACTGAGTTTAATACACAGATAGACTTATGAGTGTCTAAGGAATACAACACAAGTAAAGTATATAAGGTGGGCATAATGTTAGTCAAAGCTACGTCTCCATTAGCAAAACAAACCACTTAATTAAATTAGTGCAGTGACCTAAATATAGTTAATTTGTTAAAGGATTAGAATAGTATATAATTTAATGCAAAGGAAGATATATTTTATTTGACCTTTATATGTATTAATCTATAAAATGGACATATTAGACTACTTGTGTGTAATAGGTGAGACATAATTTTAATTAATTAAATTCACCACTGAGTTTCATACTCAACGTACCAATGTTTTGGTGTGCAGGTAAATAGGAATAGTAGGACAGCCTTGAGATGGTTGTAGTGTAACAGTAGAATTAGCAAGGCAGATTATTTTACTTGATTTACTCTATGTAATGGCACTCATGTAATAGCTATAGGTTATGTGTCTAGCATGGTTAGAAGCTGATGTGGTTTTGTAACCTATTTAAATTATAAATTTGTATGATCAGTCTTTGCATAAAGGAATGAGTACTTGTGTGACTAGTTGCCTTTAATTTTATATTGAACTGCTTGTAAGGCCTGAGGCTTGTGGGATATTGATATAGGAAGGATCAATAAGATGGGTGTCAAGATTGGAAGTACACCTATTATTGGGAGTCTTCAGGGGTTCGATACGGGTGTTACAGGTTGTACTGGAGTAGGTGGTGGTGCTAGAGGTGGCTGTGCTATTACTGTAGTCATCTACCATAACAATCAATAATCTGTTGCAGCATGACCAGTGGAATTTGTCTTTAGGCAAGCACTAGCTTTATAGCATCACTCTTGGAAGGTGTCTCAGCACTAGCTCTTACCCCTTGTACTGTTATAGGAGCAAAGCTTGCAACCTCTTTACCTTTATTAGGTGAAGTCAATTCACTTATCGTATCTCTATAGGAGAAAACATTGTAAGCCTCATAAACAATAGCTAAAATGGTTATTAACTCTCTAGACATGTACTCATGCATAACTTAGCTAGGAACACTTAAACCTAGGCTTTGATACCAAAAAAATTTCACACCCTCACCCAATTACACGAGAAACTAGATAAGGGTGTGAACCTCTCTCTAAGGTTACCCATCCTCAGATTACCCGAAGGATATATTCGTTTAACTTTTACCAATTTATTTAATTTCTTACTTTGGTTCTTAAGTTTTTTTGTTTATACTTTATTTAAATGTCATAGCAACAAAAAAAAGTTTGAAAATATATTTGAATTATCCAAAAATACTTTCTAGAAAATCAGACTGCAAAATGGTTATTCAGGTAAAAATCCAAAAAGAATTAGTAAGTGTTAAAGACTGTAGGGCTAGAGCAATTTTAGGATGGATGACCTAGTGGGAAGTGCATTGCCTATCGAGTTTCTTCGAGAATCAAGTAGGGGTGTTACATTGGTTGGTATTAGTGCTAAGGTTAAATATTCCTAGGTATTTTACATGAGTGCTAGTGTCAAGGAATTGATTTTTCTAATTTGCTACACTGTAATGAGACTAATAGGTTCTGTATCATTTATAGTTAATCAAGATAAGTGATAGAGTGCCAGAAGAACGGGTAGAAGAAGTAGCCAGTTATGCTATTACCACTATATAGGGAGCAAGTAGTGTAGCCATGCACATCGGCCTCAACCTAAGATATAGCCACAGACCCAAGCATCCCCGGTGCTGTTACAACATATCATAGATTTGCTTAGGCATACCACAATAGCAATTCTACCTCCTCCACCAACTCTAGTTCCTCTACATCCACCTTTAGATATAGTATAAAAGACATACCTAGAGAGGGTTAAGAAAATGGGGGCTATAGATTTCTTGTGAGCTAGGGGAAATGATACAACAAAAGCAAAATACTAGTTAAAGAGGATATTAAGGGTACTAAAATAGCTGAAGTGTACAAAGGAGGAGAGTCTAAGGTTTACTACTTCTCTTCTATAAGAAGAGGCATTCTATTGGTGGGACATTATTATGAAAAGAAAGATGCCAGTAGGCTTTACTTGGGAGTTCTTCCAAAAGGAGTTTAGAAAGAGATATATACCAAAATATTATAAAGATAAGAAGAGACAAGAGTTCTTTAAGCTTAAACAAGGTAAGAGATTAGTGTCTGAGTACGAGAAGGACTTTACTAGACTCAATAGATATGTAGAGGAATTTATTCTTATTGAGGAAGAAAAATGCAAGAGGTTTGAAAAAGGGCTTAATGTAGAGTTGAGAATGCAAATATCTACTACAAAAATTAGAGATTTCTCAACTATGGTATTAGCTACATATGACATAGAGGAAATGGCATACGAGAAGAGAGAGTTTTTCCAGAGGAAGAAATAGTTCACTGTAGGGCAATCAAGTTTAGCCCTAAGTGCCATTAAAAGGCAAAGAGAAACACAGTCTCATCCAGGGTATCAAACACATATATCAACTAAACCATAGAGATGTGGGTAGGCATCAGTATCAAAACCTAAACCACCATAGCTAACCACCAATGCTCCCATAACATGGGCTAAAAACACACCCCTAACCTATGGCACATGTAATAAAAGACACTAGGGTCAATGTAGACTGGCAAAGATAAAGGGACATTTTATTTATGGGTCTAGAGACAATTACTGAAGGGAGTGTCCCTAAACACAAAGAAAGGGTGCCTATACTTAGGTATCAGTAGCACCTTAGAGTAAGGTGCAGAGATAGACAAGAGGTGATAAGCCTAGCAACAGTAGTTAGGAGATAAGGTCAAAAGCCTGTGCACCAACTAGATAGTATACAATCAAGGCTCGTGAAGAAGTAGAAGCTCCAGATGTCATTACTTATACTTTTTTATTTATTTAATGTTCTAGTTTTGGCATTAATAGACCTAGGACCTACTCATTCTTATATATGCATTACACAAGCATATTGTAGAGGACTAGAACCAGAGCATGTAGGCATGGATATTCAAGTCAATAATCCCATTAGATAGTGTAACTGTGAACAAAGTATATAAACACTGTCCATTGGTGACTCATGAATAGTTATTTCCTACGAATCTAATTGAACTACCCTTTCATGAATTTGATGTTATCTTAAGAATGGATTGGTTATCTAAACACTAGGCTATAGTTGGCTATAAACACAAGAAGCTAGCCCTTCAGACTATAGAGGGATAGGAAGTGATAGTTATGGTTGAGAGAAGCTTTTTGAATAATCTCATGTTAGCTCTTATAGTAAGAAAACTCATTCTTAAGGGTTACAAAGCCTATCTAGCACATGTCATTGATACTAATACTTATATTCCTAGCATTAAATAGAATCCAATAGTTTTTGAATTTCCTAATGTGATATGAGTTACCAGCATTGCCTCTATAAAGGGAACTTGATTTTGAAATTGAGGTGTATCTTGGTACCTCTTCTATATCCATTACTCCCTATAGAATGGTACCTATTGAGTTAAAGGAATTGAAGGTGCAGTTGTAAGATTTGTTAGATAAAGGTTTTATTAAAACCCAATACATCACCCTAGGGAGCACCTGTGTCATTTGTAAGAAGAAAGATAGGTCGCTCCAGTTATATATTAATTACAAGTAGTTAAACAAAGTGACAGTGAAAAATAAATACCCTCTACCTAGAATTGATTATCTTTTTTATCAGTGTCGAGGTGTCGGTATCTTTTCCAAGATAGATTTGAGATCAGGGTACCATTAGCTGAGGATTAAAGAGGCTGATATTCTTAAAACTGCTTTCAGGACTAGATATAAAAATTATGAGTTCCTAGTGAAGAAATTTGGATGCACTAATGCCTTAGTAGCTTTTATAGACCTAATGAATAGGGTATTTCAACTATGCCTAGATTAGTTTGTGGTAGTGTTCATTAATGATATTCTAGTGTACTCTAAAACCAAAGAAGAATATGAACAGCACCTCAAAGTTATGCTACAGACTCTGAGAGAGAAATAGTTGTAAGCCAAGTTAAGTAAGTGTGAATTTTGACTAAATGAAGTGCCTTTCTTAAGCCATATAGTGTCAATAGAAGGTATCAAGGTTGACCCTAGCAAGGTTAAGGCAGTGAAAGAATGGGAACCTCTAAGGAATGTGATAGAAATATAGAGTTTCCTAGGATTGGTTAGGTATTACAGAAGGTTTATGAAAGGGTTTTTCATGACTGTAGCACTTATGATAAGGTTAATAAGAAAGAATGCGAAATTTGAATGGTATGCAAAATTTCAAGAATGCTTTGATAAGCTAAAGAAAATGTTGACAAAAGCTCTTATCCTGATTCAACCTAAACTGGGAAAGGATTTTGTTATGTATAGTGATACTTCACTCAATGGATTGGGTTGTGTGTTAATGCAAGAAGGAAAAGTAGTAGCTTATGATTTGAGACAGCTGAAGCCATATAAGAGGAACTACCGTACTCATGATCTAGAGTTAGTTGACATTGTCTTTGCCTTGAAAATCATAAGGTATTACATATATAGTTAGAAATGTTATATTTACACTGATCACAGGAGCTTGAAATATCTCCTTACCTAGAAAGAGTTGAACCTGAGGCAAAAAAGGTGGCTAGAATTGATAAAAGATTATGATTGTCTAATAGATTATCACCTAGGAAAGGCTAATGTTGTTACAGATGCACTAAGTAGAAAGTTCATGGTGACATTAAGAGCCATGAATGTCAGATTGGGGTATACAAAGGAAGATTCCTTCTTAGGAGAATTACATATTAAGCTAGATTTTAAATAGTAGACAAAAGAGGTATAGGCTAAAGATGAATAGTTAGTACAGATTGTAAGTAAAGTCAGAGAGAGGAAGGTAGCAAGATTTGAACTATGTGAAGATGGATATATGTATTACCATGGTAGACTGTGTGTACCTAGTACAGATGACCTAAGGACACAAATACTAAAAAAGGCATATGAAGCTCCTTATTCAATGCACCTCAATAATACAAAGATGTATTTAGACTTGAAACCTCATTACTAGTGGCTAGGAATAAAGCGAGAAATAGCAGAATATATGGCTAGATGTCTAACATTTCAATAGGTAAAAGTGGAGCATTAGGTTCCTTCTAGAATGCTACATCTTATAGTAATGCCAAATGGAACTGGGAAAAGGTTACAATGGATTTTGTAATGGGATTGCCTATGACTAGTGGCAAATGTGATGATGTATGGGTAATTGTAGATAAATTGACTAAGACAACAAATTTTATACCTGTTAGAATGGATTATTCCTTGGAGAAACTAGCAAAATTATACATAGATGAGATTGTGAGACTCCATGGTGTGCAAGTGGCTATTATTTTTGATAGAGACCCGAGTTTACTTTTAGGTTTTAAAAGAAGTCACATCAAGTTTTGGGTACTAGATTGACCTATAGTACAACTTTCCACCCTTAGATAGATGAATAGTTAAAAAGGGTGATACAAGTGTTATAGTATATGTTGCACAGCTGTGCTATTGAATTTAAAGGTAGCTGGGACTAGTACTTGTCTTTAGCTAAATTTGCATACAATAATAGTTACCAAGCCAGTTTGGGCATGGCACCTTACAAGGCACTATATGCCAGTAGGTGTAGAACTCCTCAATGTTAGGATGAGGTTAGTGAAAGCAAGATTATGGGCATTGATTTGATTAGAGAAGCAAAGATAAAGTCAAACTTATTAGGAAGAGATTGAAAGCTGCCATTGATATATAAAAATTATATGTTGACTTGAAACAAAGAGATATTGAATATGAAGTGGGTGAAAAAGTGTTTCTAAAAGTGTCACCATGGAAGAAGGTACTCAGGTTTGGTAAAAATGGGAAGCTAAATCCCAGATTCATTGGTCCTTATGAAATCACAGAAAGGGTAAGACCATTGGCATACAGGCTAGCTTTGCCACTTGAGTTACCACATATCTATGATGTATTCCATGTATCCATGCTTAGACGGTACATATTAGATCCTTTACATGTGATCTTACCAGAAGAGATTGTAGTCCAGCTAGACTTGAGCTTTGAAGAAGAACCAGTATAGATCCTAGCTAGGGAAGCCAAGCAATTGAGAAATAAAGATATGCCATAGCTTAAAGTGTTATGGAAACACCACAACACAGAAAAGGCTACGTGGGAAGTTGAGGAGCAAATAAAGGCCCAGCACCCACATTTTTTTACATTAAGTAATTTCAAGGATGAAATTTCTTAAGAGGGGAAGAATTGTGACACTCGTAAGTTGAGGCTCAATGAACAATACCCTCGAGGCTTAAAAAGTGTGCTCATAGTGCTAGGTCACCTTTAAAAGGCACGAGACAAGGCGTACTGGTCATGAAACTTTAATTGGCCATAAAATGATGAAAATGACATAATTTAAAAATTTGGTATAATGAATAAATCATTCTAGGCCAAAATATAGTAGGCTGTTGGCTTAGCTGGACTTCAACCATGAATGACCAAGGACATGCCTAGATAGACCTAAAAATACCATACCTTGTAGGTCAAAAATTCTATTGAGACCATTGGTTAAGTAATTTTAACCAATGGTCATTTGGCAATTTTTTAGAATTTCTCAATTTTGAAGATTCATAAGGAATTAATTAACTGACTTCCTAATGGAATTTTGTTGTGAAATTTTATAAGGCCCTAAATAGGATTAATTAAGGATTTTTAGAACAAATAAGTTAATTTTTGGAGGTCTGAGTGAATTTTAAAAATTGCTTCAAGTTACAACAAAAATTGAGCATTTTCTTGATGCTCAGGTGACACATGTCACCACTCGACCCACCCTAGCCCCATTATAAATAGCCAATTTGGCCACATGGACTTCCAATTGGCCATTCTTCCTTTAGCTCACCTTTCTTCCTGATTCTTACTCTCCATCAGTTGACACCTCCTTCATCAAATTCTCACCATTTTCACCACCAGCCACCATTATTTCTCCTCCACTCTTTTACCAAAAATCAAATTAGTGAAGTTGAAAATATTCCTTTAAGCTCTTGGCCACCATAGGCAATCAAGGAAGTCAAGAAAATTCATTCAAGGTTAATTGTACATAAAAGGTGGCTTAAAAATTCAAATTCATGTTTGAGTGGTTTCTTTCACTTTTTATTTTATTTCTAAGGGGATTTCACCATTTTAAAGACCACTTATGTTTTCAGATTTTTAATTAGAGTCTTGTAAGATTTTTCATGAATTTTCTAAGCTAGTTTATGGTGTATGTAGGCTTACAAAGGATGATATGAAACAAGCCAATCAAAGGTTTTTTTGTGTAGAAAAGGCTTCTAAGGTGACATAAGTATGTGAATTTGATTGAATAAAAGCATGCTTTATTGAGTTTGCTTGTGAATTTCCATGAATTAGTGTATGGAAGTTGTGAATTTATTTGGTATAATGTAGGAATTATGATGCAATCTTAAATTGATGTGTGTTATGTTTAATATTGATGATGGTATCTTAATTTAGGAAGAAATATACATGTATGATGATGAACATGATTTGGTCGAGAGGTATAAGGCATGCCATAGGGTGTAAATATTGTGGATGATATGTGTATGGGATGGAAATTATTATGTATGACATAAACAAAAGTGTGTGTATGTGAATTAGGTGAGAGAGGGTTATGTAAGTGTATGACACTTATATAGTCGAGAGGGGTAGGTATGTAGAATGGCATGTATTTAGTGTATATGGTATGTATATATGGTGTATGTAATAGGAAATAGTATGGTTGGTATGGAAATAGGTGTGTATAGGGTGAATTTGATGTAACAATACATATATGTGTATGAACATGTGTGGCTGAGGCATGTATGTGTTTTGTCATGGCATGACATGTGTAACAAAGGCATGTATGTGGTGTGTTATGGCATGGCATGGTTGATATGTTATGTGTGCATGCTAGGATTATGGTATATAAAATGTACGTGTGATAAAATATGGAAAATATATATGTATGATTATGGATAAGCTATAGCCGTGAGGTATGAATGCCACAGTATGTATGGCAAGTATGGCTTGTCATGATGTATGATGTGCATAAATGGCATGACATCATAAACATGTGATGCATGACATGGAATATGTTAAACCATGTATGGAAACATGGCATGTATTATGACAAGTTAATGTAAGAAAAAGGGATTAAGAAATCGTGTAGGAAATGGATTGAAAGTTGGTTTATAAGGCTTGAATAAAAATGACCTATAATATAACCTATAATGCCATGAAATGGAACATGAATTGTAGACTTTGTATACTTAATTTTAATGGCAATGTGAGGCCATTATGGTTACCTTATTAGATTGTATGGAATGAAAGTAATTGTGGCCGAGAATGGCATATCAATATGGTTTGAATTAGCATGGGAAAGTGCCTAGTAAATAGTGGGAAATAACCCGTAACGCTGTATTGGAAAAAGAGAATTGACCTATTACTATCCTGTAAAATGTAGATATGAGAATGGCACTTACTTGAGACTTAGAATAGGCATATAATATGGCTTAAATTATGACATAACATTAGGCCTAAAAAAGGTCTTATGAATGCTTAAGTAAAAGACCTAAAACTACTTTTTTAAAAATTAAACCTATAACTATTCGATAAATCAATTAACCTGTAACTGTTCATCTAAAATTGGATTGTAGAAATTAAATAATAACTTTCTGTTAATAGGTTATAAATATTTTAAAATGGTGATCAGTTAGAAATAAATATAAATAAGAGATAGTTGTCCTATTAGTTAGACACTCACAAGATGTGTTGACTAGTCAACTAGGGATTTACATCTGCTAGATAGTTATAAATTTATTAGACCAAGCCATTACAGTGGTCGAGGTCCACAAGATTGGTCACTGCATTATGTTGTTGATACTATTATATATTTATCATACCAGGTCAGTCTAGTGGTTGAAGTCTATAAGATAGGCCACTGCACTATGATGTGGATAATGTGACATAATGATATGATAATATTTTTATTTATCTATTTATCATACCAGGAAGATACAGTGGTTAGGGTCCACAAGATGGGCCACTACACTAGGACTGGTATGAAGCCCGAGGTCTAAAATGTAAAACTACTACACAATTTGATTTCCCTCTTAGTCTAGTATCTAAAAGTATAATCTATCTACTCAAGTCTATTTAATAACTAAATATTTTACTTAATGACATACAATAGTAACACAATAATTAATAACAGTCTAGAATTACTTAAATATTAATAATTGAATTATCAAATGGGTAAATAAAGTATTCTTATTTTGCTACATGTATTATATATTGTGCATTCATGCATCCATGACATGTCTAACTTAATTGTGTGCTTGCAGTGACATGTTTTTATTATTTCAAATTCACTATTGAGTTTCATACTCAGCATACCACTATTTTGGTGTGTAGGTAACAACAAGTAGCACTTTAAGCTTCAATTTTTTTTTGTAGTGCAATGGTAGAGACATTAAAGGGTATTATATATTGTATTTTTAATGGTTTAGTATGCACTCATGTAAATACTATAGGTTATAGGTCTAACAAGCTTAAAAGCTGCTAGTGTCTGTGATTTTAAGTTAAACATGTGATGTATATAAATAGACCTGTGGAGTTGAATGGTTAAATTTCTATCTAAGTCTGATGTTTCTGGGTCTCAGGCCCAGTGTGCTAATTGAATGTCTATTGATGATATATAGATTGATGATAATAAAGGATCATAAAGGTCTAAAGGGTGACAAGAGATAAAGTTGAGGTTATTAAAAGTGCCTTTCATAGGTCAAAATTTTTCGAATGTCACCTAAGGGTCGCCGTTGTGCTTCCCAAATTTTTGTATAACTTAAAATTGGCTATTAAATAGATTTATAGCTTAAATATACCCTAAAAAATAATGTAAAAGTGACATATAAGAATCTTTCCAATATTTATGTAGATAATGAAAAGAATTAGTAAATGTTAAGGAGTGCAATCTTAGAGCAATTTCAAGATAGGTGACCTAGTCAGAAGTGCATCGCTTATTAGATTTCTTTGAGAATCTTTTAAAGGGTGTCATAATGTAACTCTTTGAAACTACCATGTGGTCGTATTATCCATTGAGATGAAAAAATGTAAAGCTTTCTTTTGATATTAAGTGGTTTTATAACATAGAGATCAACAATGGTATAGAATAAGATAAAGAATGATAAAAAAAGATTCATATATAGAAAGAAAAAAACTCAAGTTTATATAATATTGTTCACCAAATAAAAATAAAAGAAAAGATGAAAAACTTATAAAAAGCCTATGTTATAATAGAATGACAAGAAGAAGAAATATCATCAAAAAATCGAAGGCTTGAACAAATTTGGCCACCTACTTAGGGATAACACTGAGCTCTCTCAATCTACAAGCATATGTATCTAGCTCAAGCTCTTGATCATCATATAATCATCTATCTTTTTTCTTGAAACATGTCTTAAAAAATGAAGGGTTAAAAGCATATGAATAATTTTATTGAGTTTTTTTAGCATAACATGTATACATATGGGATAGAAATTACGTACACTAGTTCTATGAGTCTGTACTAGAAGCATACTTTTCAAACTAGCAATGAGACCATCTGCAAATGCCAAAGATTCCCTTAAGCAATATAAGTGAAGAAAAGAATGGTCAAGTCCAAGATAGTTAGGAAAAATTAGAAATGTATAAGAAATAAAAAGAAATATGCCTAGTCGACAATAGCGGGAGTGAATGGGGTACTCAGATTAGGAGCTTTTATAGTGCCCTTATGCAAGTTCCCTTTATGATAATCAAAATTGATCAATTAGGTCTCATGAAGAAATCACCCAATACCCTTTTTAGAATAAGATGGATCGGTAGGAGGTTTTGAAGATAAGCTTTCCTTTTACATAGAAGGACCAACAAGCTAAAATCCAAAAAAAGCCAATAACTAAAAAGAGAAAGATGGAAAGACACATAAAAGGGTCAAGCATTAAAGTCACTTATTAGAATAGAAACTATGGAAGATACACAAACTTTCCTCAAAAGTGAACACTTAACAAAGGAAAGATAGCTAGTTCTCCTATCTACTAGAATCTTAACTTGAACACTAGTCCTCCCCTATTTAACCAACTCAGTAAGATGGATAAAAGTGCTCAATTAGAACTCTATAGGATACTCAGGAATATGTATGAATTGATAGCCTTTATGCCCTTCTCACACCCTCTCACCAAAATACCAACACCTGAAGGATAGATCCTTCAAGAGGTATCTATGTTTATAACGGGGAAGAGAAGATCTCATGGAAAGAATCCATTTGGCTATATCCATGTAATGACTATACTCTGAGGCTTTGTGAATAATGCCACTAGGTCCAAGAAGTGTGCTCGAGGTACCAGGTCACCTGCACTGAAACCAAGGTAATGACACTAGTCATGAAACTTTGAGGGGCTTTAATTTGATGAAAAATACAAAATTTAAAAATTTATCAGAACCAAAAATATTAGACCCTAAAGCTAAAAAATTCTACTAAGTTCATTGGTAAAAGAATTTTTTGATTATGAGGTTATTAGCGAAATCTTGTAATTTTTTAGGTTAGAATGCAAATCGACGTAGTTTGAAAACTGTACTATCGATAGAATTTGGCCAAAAAAATTTACAAGCATGTAGACAGGATTAAAATATGAATTTTAAAATAAACAATATAATTTATTGAGGTCCATGTGAATTTTTATGGATTTTTTAAGTTTGCTAAAAAATTGAGTCGGGTTGGAGAGGCCCAGGGGTTATGGGACCCTACCCCTCACTTTGCCATTTGGTCAAAGACCCTTTCCAACTAGCAAAGGTGAATTCTAAGTGGGCTTTACCACTTAAAAATTAAAGAAATGTTTTATTTTCTCTATATTATTGTCGACACCATATGGAGAGAGAAAAGCCATTTTCACCTCCTTCTTCATTACATTTCTATGGTTTTACACCACTAAAATTCCTTTTGGTATGTTAGGGAGCTAAGGGAAAAGGAAGCATAACAAAAGGAGTTCCCACCAATTTACTAAAAATCTACGAAGTTTTTTAGATCAACACAGCCTAGCAAGTGCCTTTAGGTGAGTCTTATGCCTTTTTCCTTATTGTTTCCATGATTTTTGGGGCTGTGAAGGTGTGGTTGAAGGACATAACATTCATAGGGGATATGCTTGTATGGTCTTGAACTGAATTGAGGAGAACAATTGCTTGGAAGAGGGTGGAAAAAGCCACTATAGAATACTAGAAATTGAGGTTTAGAGAGGCTTAAAGTGTGTCAATTAAAATGGTATCTAAATACCTCCCCTTGGGTCACACTTTTTTCCCCTATAGCTCATGTATATGTATGTGGCTAGTTTTAATGAGAGAGCTTATGAAATGGTTAAAGAAACTTAAGTGGTCGAGAGCTATGGCAGATGGTTGGGCATATCGATTATGGGAACAAATAATTAAAGTAATGTTTAGGGTGCTTGGTGTATGGGTAATAAGCCAATGTTTTGTGAAGTAATGTTTCGGTATGCATATTGGACTCAAAGTGTGTGTGGAACTAATACATGGCATATGAAATGGTTTGTTTATCCTTTGAAATGGAATTACAACTGAGAGGTAAGTTGTACATGAATTACCTTGTTTGGCATTTAATGTGAATTAGTGGCAAATAAAGTGATTATGCCATGCATGAAAGCCTAAATGAATGTTACATATTAGTTAAAGGCATGAATAAGGTGGATTTATAGGTTAATCCGAGAGGTATTTCAAGGAAAATGGTGTGTGCATTTTGGGGTAGGGTAAGGAATTAAGAGCTAATGTTAAGCTCTAAATAGTAGGCATGGAATAAGTGTAAGGTGCATAATTAAAGTGCCATGGAATGAATTATACCTATGCTTATACATATATGTAAAGAGGACATGAAATGTGTGTAATAATTGGTAAGTAAAATGTAGTTAAACTTGTCTAGGATTAAAGCATGAGGAATAACTTATACGTGCCTTAAGGGCTATGGTATGCACTTGCACAATATGCTTGCCTTTTTTGCCTATAATGGCTAGTATAAGGAAATCTATTGGAATGACATTTGAATATATGATTAGGCCTTTGTGAATGGCATAGGACTGGTTGGCTTAAAGCCTATGATATAAATGTAAATAATGGCTATAATTGAATTCAAAAATAAGGTAAATTAGACTTAGAAAGCCTAGTAAACACTTAGCCGCAATAACCTATAACTATTTTAAATGACCATTACCTGAAGCAATAATTTCCTTTTATAGTAAATGACCTAAAACTATAATATATC
This sequence comes from Hura crepitans, assembly GCA_948208565.1. Taxonomy (NCBI): domain Eukaryota; kingdom Viridiplantae; phylum Streptophyta; class Magnoliopsida; order Malpighiales; family Euphorbiaceae; genus Hura; species Hura crepitans. The sequence goes on from CANXYI010489665.1 coordinate 15,263, forward strand.
TATAGAAATTGAAGCTAGCATAATACATAACAATCATGGACAATTGTACCTTAATTATATACTTCTGATAATTTACCCGTTACAGCCTGTTTGTGGCCATACCTATCTGGGCTAATTTCTAACTGTGCTGTACAAATTATAACTATCTATTTTTAGGTTTATAATATTAAAAAGGGTTAATCAGTAAAGAAATAAACATATATTGTGATTAAATGGCCATCTAGATAGACACCTATGGGATAGGTTGACTAATTAACTTAGGAATTCTTAATAGCTGCTACACTACCTTCTTTTTAGGCAAGGCTGGTACAGTGGCGTAGGGCCCTATTAGGGCCACTATACTTGTTTGTTGGATAGACACCTTCCTATCCTTGCTACTAAATGCTAGAATTTATATTACCAGTGCAACGACATAAGTCTTTAGGGGCCACTGCACTAGTTTGTTAGACAGACCAATCTGCTAGGTAGACAGCCCTTAATATTTGCACCTTAGGTGCCAAAATGTTAGTAGGCTAGTGTAACGGCATAGGTCCAGAATAAGGACCATTGTACCAGTTATTTTTCCCTCTAGATCTAGTGTTTGTCAGGGTTGTTTCCTGAGATGGGCCGTCGAAAGTAATTAAATTAAATTAATAATTATACTTATAGCTATAAAGTACAACATAATGGTATTTTGGTAATTTTCCACTAGTTTTTCTTAATGATCTAAGTTGTAAAGATTATGCATGAAAAGAAAATAATAATAATAATAATAATAATAATAATAATAATAATAATAATAATAATAATAATAATAATAATAATAATAATAATAATAATAATAATGATGAAAGCATATGAAGTGGTGATTAAACTAACAAAAGA
>CANXYI010489849.1:0-16387 GCA_948208565.1 Hura crepitans
TATTATTAATATACCCTTTATTAATGTAAAGATATATGAATAAAAATAAATTAATTATATTATAATAATTAATTTTTCTTAGTATATGTGAAATAAGAAGTGAGATTATATTTTTTTTGGATTGGTGGAGTATTTATTTATTTGGTGGAGATTCAAGTTTTGTCATATAGCCCTTATCTATTCTTTGAAAAAATTTCATTTGTTTTTGGTATTTTTTGATGTTTTCAACTTATATCAGCGTGATTGGCTTCAACTAATGTTATACTCAATAAATAAATAATAAGAAAAATTATTATTATTATTATTAAACATTAAAAAAGAAAAGGAAAAATAATATCCGCAGATGTACGCCTCTTCTCTCAAAGAACCTTACTTTGGAGTTGTTTATAGCCGAATCACGGAGACCCCACAGGCATATATTGCCTTGTAATCGCAAATCATAGACGAAAGGTGTCGTTAAATGACCACCAAATTGGGTTTTGATGATGCTTCGTCAAAACCCAATTTAATTACAAGAATTTGTTAAATCCTAACCCCTTTCCCGTTTATTTGTCCAAATTTGACTTTGAAATTGCGTACAGTTCAAGCACTCCTATCCTGCATTCTTAAATCTTTGCGTATTTGTCTCGCGTTGCGATTTCTTGTTATTTTACCTCTTACACGTGAACCCTCTTCAATTCTCAAATCCATTTCTTTCTTAATATAGTTATATATTTTTTTCCCGATTCTGTTTTCTGCAATATAGATTGTTCGTTACTGCACGGAAAAGATAGAAAAAAAGATCGAAGCTCTTGGTTGTCTTAGCCGGATTGAATAGTTTCTTTCTGAGACTTCAAATTTTGTGCCTTTTTGAGCTGTTTGGGATCTAATCTGCTCTGGGTTTGTTCTGCTTCGACTATATTTTGCAGGTTCTTGATTTTTATTGGTGAGTCTCCTTCTTCTTTCTTTGGAACCTGAAACCAGAATGTTATATCTCCTGAATTCAATGGGCACGTTGACCTGGAGCAATATCTCTTCTTGTTATATTGACTTGCAATATATTTGTTGCTACTAGCTTTATGGGCTCATTAGTGCTGGTTGATAGTTTTGCTTGCTTATCAGCATTGTATTTTCCGATGATTTCTAGAAAAAAAAAAAAAGTGATAAGAGTGGTAGAGTTAGAGCTATTAGGACTGGATTAAGAATTGTATGCAACAGATTGAACACCCAACCATTGGATAGCTTGGTTTTTTAGGGGGTCTTGGCTCTATAATTGCATTGCTTTTGTTTACCATTTACTTGAAAACTTGCTTTCAACCACATTTTCTTAGTTTCATGAAATATGCATTAATATTATTACATCTACATATTATGTTCCAAACTTCAATGTCGAGTTGGAAACGTACGACAGAAAATATTCTATAATTATTCGAAAATGTAAGGTAGAAAATAATTGTGTAGATTAAGCAATCTCTTTGTCGCTTTGGTTACTATAATTGTATGAATGGTCTATCTTTCAGGCAAGAACTTCATCGACCATGAGCAAATGGCTAAGCAAAATTTTTAAAGGCTCCAGCCATAATTTTTCTGAACGCCACTATCGTGGGAATTATGCAGATGATCCTAATTATTATGCACCTTCTACTTCACGGGTATTCACCAACCTCTTTTTTTCCATCAAACCTTTTAATTTTCATTAATCTGTAGTTTGGTTAGATCAAACGGTCAGAACAAGCATAGAACTTTATAACTTTGACATTTGTTACTAGTAAAATATCTCAATAACTTGGATGAACTTTTCTTTTTCCTTTTTTTTTCTCAGTCAGTTCTGATTCCCAATTCACTTTTTGGCTTGAATTGTGAACGTAGGTTTCATGGTCAGAGAAGGAGAATGAAGATATTGATCGTGCTATTGCACTGTCCCTTTTAGAAGAAAATCAAAATGGAAGAAGTGTTGTTAGTAAGTAACATATTGCTCTCATGTATGTTCCAAGTGTGTTTCTTGTTGCTTTGGGTTTGTGCTCAAACCATCGCTTCATTTTGTACACAGCTGTGCTTGCAAGATCTTTACTCATAGATGAATCAATGACAATTCATTGTGATTCCACTGGAAAAAGAAATTATGATGGCTGAGTAATATGGCTGTGTGATGGTTTGATGCCACTGCACTGTTCTATATTTCTATTTGGCAATTTTGCTTAAAGCACTGGATTTTTCTTCTGTGCATATTATTTCTAAATTCTCCATATGACATTCTAAATTTTTCGTAGTCTCAAAGATATTGTAGGCATTTTACTGATTATAAGTGCTGATATTTTTGGTACTGGGTTGACTTAGTAGTGTAGCCTTTCTAAATTGAAAATATTGTTCACAGGGAGCATTCTTCTCTCATGTTTATCTGGTTGGGTTATTTTATACAGTAGCACATAAGGGCTTTCAACCTTCATGTTAGGTTATTGTGTTTAAAGGATTAGCTATCTATCCCAAGAGAAAATATACTGCATGCCCTTTGCATACACAATGCAGCATGTGTACTTGTAATGAAATTTGCTGAAGCTTCAATTTAATTATTTGTATCAATTTATATGATTTAAGACAAGCTATAAATTATGATATTCTAATTGGCTGCATTGCAAATGTAGGTTGATTATTTATATCTATCTCGGTATTCGTCTCCTAGTTTTCTTTTATGCAATAAACTATAGTGGTTTTTTGATATGTCCAACAATTGGCCTACCTTTTTACGGGTATAACTGCAGAAACTTTTTTTTTTCTCACTAAATTACTAAAATGATTGAGCATTGTCACCTCCATTTTGTGAAGTACTATGCATTTGATAATCTAATGTGCTACAGTTTAAATTTTTAATTTTCTCAATCACTGGATAGATAAGGAGAATCAACTGGAAGAAGATGAACAACTTGCCAGAGCTTTACAAGAAAGCTTGAATGTTGAATCTCCTCCTCGATATGGATATGGAAATGGAACATATCAAGGAAATTTATATCAACCCATTCCAATCCACTATCCAATGGGATATAGGTACCTTGATTAATTTCTAGTTAATTTTTTTATGTAGTTCCCTATTTGTTTTAGTTACTTCTTCATTTATTTGTTGACAAATACTCGTTAAATGGTCTTAGAACTCACTAACTAAGCATGTCTATGCAATTCACCATTCTTTTCTCCACCTCCTTATTTCTGAAAAATGAACACAGCCCACCCTTGCGTTTTTTATGCTCTGTTACCTTTTGCTTTCCAAAATCTCGGCATTGATCTGTTTCATGCCTCTTAATCTGAAAACTAGATCCTGATGCCACTTGTGTAATATGTTGTTTCTTTATTTTGACTGTACTTTCAAACTGAGTTTTCCATGATAACTTTTTTCTTTTCTGAATATTCATCTGTTTTCTGGTTTTGACATTCTCATCCTCTTTCATAGTAATGCTATCTTTTATAAATAAGTTTCTGGATGTATGCAAGAAAGGTGATGCTAGAATGCCTTTATATATATATAATTTTGGCAGGATTTGTGCTGGTTGCAATACTGAGATTGGCCATGGAAGATTTTTGAATTGTCTTAATGCGTATTGGCATCCAGAATGTTTCCGGTGTCATGCCTGCAATCTACCTATTTCTGAAAATGAGGTGCAAACTATTCTTCTGATTATCTGCCGGTGTAAATATAGCTTGTGAATCTTTCCATGGTGTCTGGTCATCGATTATTTTACTAAAACTATTGCTTTTCTGGACCTTATGCCTAACTTTTGCAAATATTTCTCTAGTTCTCTGTGACAGGGAATTACACTTACCATAAATCTTGCTACAAGGAGCACTACCATCCAAAATGTGATGTTTGCAAGTACTTTGTGAGTATCTCTCCCACAACCAGAAATTCCTTTATTTATTGTGATCTTGGATGCATTGTTTCCATCTGCTCAAGGTTGTAAATTCTTTTATATAGCCTAGTACTCTGATTTCAGTAATTGACACCCAAAATATTATTTTATAAAATACCAATTCCCACCTTATTTAAGAGATTTGAAGTTATATATATATATATATATATATATTTGTATGTTATATGAGAGAACAACTGAGTTATCAGATCACTAATAAATATAACCACTGATTTCTCATATCCCCACTACATACTAGCACATTTATTTTCTTTCCTCGTCTTTTTCTCTTCCCTGTCCCTAGGTTTATCCAGGTACGAGCAAAAATTTAGTGAATGGTCACTTGGATGAGGTTTTGGATTAAATTAAATTGCACTAGGTGCTCCTGACATTGTTAGTGAATTTTTTTGGGGTTTGGACTTATTAGAACCCTTTTGGATTAGCTTGTCCACAAATTCCCAGCCCAGAATGTATTTTGTGGCAACAGTCTCTTTCATGCAATTTTAAGCACCTATTTGACTATTGGAGTTTAAGCAAAGGACATGCTGGGAGAGAGAAAGATCATTGTAGACTTTGCTACGTCATCTTTTTAACATAGAACTGAGTTTCTATTCTAATTTAAACATTTCTTTCATTTTCAAATCTTTGTCTTGTATTTGAATATATATATATGTACATTTCTTTCGACAGATTCCAACAAACCCTGCTGGTCTTATTGAATATAGAGCTCATCCTTTTTGGATACAGAAGTACTGCCCCTCTCATGAACACGATGGCACTCCTCGGTGCTGCAGCTGTGAACGAATGGAGGTTAGTAGAATAAGATTTACTCATGCAAGTTTAGTGTGTCTTTGAAACTTCCGAGGGAACGTTTTGGTGATACCATTTTCTAACAGAAAATACGTATTCTCAAAACATGCAGCCACGGAACACGGGATATATTGCACTTAATGATGGTCGGAGACTCTGTCTAGAGTGCCTGGACTCTGCAATCATGGACACAAATGAATGCCAACCTCTTTATCTTAATATACAAGAATTTTATGAAAGTTTGAATATGAGAGTGGAACAGCAGGTCCCGCTTCTCTTGGTTGAGAGACAAGCATTGAATGAAGCTAGGGAGGGGGAGAAAAATGTAAGAGCGAATGTGCTGAAAAATATTTCTTGTGGCTAAAAACAAAAATGTTTCCTTGTTGATTATTGCCCTATTGGACTGACCTAAAATCTGTTGTTCTTTGAGTTAACTACCATTTTGAGCACCATAATTCTTCAAAACCAAAACTTGAAGAAAAGAAATCCAGTGAATTGTAAATCTTTATGAAACTGAATTTAGAACTTTTTTTTTCTTTGTTCATGACAATTTTGACATTTCCATGGTTAAAATATTTTCCATTTATATTACATAAAACCAACACATGTAATGACCCTATGACTTTAACTAATAAAAGTATCTATTGCACTGGGACGTTGACCGCAGGAGCTTCTTGGGCTTTAACCCTGCTTTGTCTTTATTTTTAAGTAAAATGCTTTATTTGCAGCAATATGCTTGCTTTCCTTCTCTACATTTTGGTTTTGAAGATTATTCTTTTGACAGGGTCATTATCACATGCCAGAAACACGAGGGCTTTGTCTTTCTGAAGAACAAACAATCAGCCGGGTAAGAAATTCTTTCATTTGACACCTTCTTGGGTATTTTGTGGTAGACTGGTTGAGTCTGGTTCAAATTTGTGTTAATTGGCTGTAAATCTTTATCATAACGGCTTTGAAATCAGGTTTTAAGACGACCAAGATTTGGGCCAGGAAACAGAGCAACAGGCATGGTCACAGAGCCTTACAAATTGACACGCCGTTGTGAGGTGACCGCAATTCTCATATTATTTGGCCTCCCAAGGTACATCTATCTTTAGCTCTGGTTCCTATAAAACTTTTACTAGAGGTTGTAGTAAAAAGATTGAAACAAAACAGATATTAATCGTTCTTTGAGTTGGAAGTACACATGGCACTGGTTAAAACAAAACCAAGACAGGAAAAAGCATGTGAATAAAAAAATAAAACAGGAACAAACCATATCTTGGGAAAAAAAATGTGAAACGACTTGTATAATAAACCTGCACCATAGTAGCAGAAATGACAATGACAACTATTCATTATGAGGTAGAAAAAGCTGAGATATTATTCCTAAACAAAAAGGTTTTGGGAGTCTGGAAAGTGAAACATCTTTTGTACCCTGAGATTTATGCAATATATATATAGAGAGAGAATTCTAACTTTTGGAGTCAAATTATGTGAATTGTCCAACTTCAAAAAAATTCTCTCGTTTAGTTTGAGATGCTCTTTGCAAAGTGGTGTAATGCAATTTCCTGTTCTTAAGATCTCCCATGCAGTGATGCGTGGGAAGTTTGAGACAGCATCTTTGCATTACATGAGCTCTCTGATGAGTTACATGGTGGAAGATTTCAATTTTTACTGTTAGATATGTAATTACCTGTAAGATGTTTGATGCATAGTGGAAGTCTTCTCATGCAGGTTGCTTACTGGATCAATCCTGGCTCATGAAATGATGCATGCATGGATGCGACTTAGAGGTTTATCTCTAGTTTGCCCATTTATTTTAACTTTTAGTTTTTACAAGGGAGGTCCTGACACTTTTTTTTCTTTTTTTACTTTCTGCAAGGTTTCCAACATCTCAGTCAAGATGTTGAAGAGGGCATCTGCCAGGTGCTCGCTCACATGTGGTTGGGGACACAGCTCGCTTCTGGTTCAAGCAGCAATGTTGCATCTTCTTCCCAACCCTCAAGACAAGGCATGAGATCACCATTTGAGAGAAAGCTTGGAGAATTTTTTAAGCATCAAATCGAATCCGACACTTCTCCAGTATATGGCGATGGATTCAGAATGGGCCAGCGAGCAGTACAAAGATATGGCCTACAAAGGACACTTGAACATATTAGAATGACAGGGAGGTTTCCGTATTGAATTCTTGCCACAGTTTTCCTCGTTTACACAGTTTACAAGAGCTTTGGTCTTTTCCTATACGACCCCAAGACCAAACACACTGCACATAGATTGATTCACCAGAGTAGTTTTCGGGAGTGCCGATTTTTTTTTCAGGTCTCGTGGCTCTGATGCCTTTGGATGTAGCAAATTTTTGGTAAATTTATTATTTAACGAGAAATATTCATTCTTTGATTTTCAGCATCTTCTATCACTCTCAATTCTGATCTAAGAAGCTTGCGATACTTATATATTGCCAATAGCATAGAGACTTTAAAAATGTGGATAAATATGTATAAAATTGGTAAGGAAATATGTGTGAATGACTGTTACTGTGAAACAGCTTCATCTCTCCAGATCTGTTTCTCGTATTGGCGAACACCGTAGTGGGACTGCTACATCAAAGGATCTAACATTCAACGATTCTGATTTCAGCAGAATAGATACTACTACTTCCATGCCTGGTCTCCTAGCTGGAACCCGTGTCAAGCAGGTTATTCTTACTGCAAGTCGTAGAGCTAGTTTTTCCTGCGAGTTCCATGGGAATGGGATCGATGAAGAGAAGGAGCTCAGCATCGGCATTTTCTCCATAATAGAATAGATTGATGTAGAAAGCAGTATTTTTTTTCCTTCCATCCTGTATGAATTCAGCATCTTTCCAGGTGGTCAGCTCGAGCAGCGCAACTCCAAAAGCAAAGACGTCAATCTTGGGAGTCATTCTCCTGCCTTCTCAAACTCGGGTGCCATGTGACCTTTTATCCGCTCGTCGTAGCGACATTTCTTGTTAGCTTCGTTGCTACTCTTGCCTAGACCGAAATTTGCACTTTGCAGTCTTTGCTCTTAGCTTTCTGTCTAGTAGAATGCTACTGCTCGCGATGTCTTTGTGCAAGCACGCAGAGTTTTCTGGCAAACCATTTGCATCCAATATACTCCCTCAGTCAGCAATAGAATCACCAAAATCGGATAAGTAAATACTTTGTTCCGCTAATAATCTGGTTTCGAGTAGGACAAGCACAATGAAGTGGTACTAGCATTCGCTTATCAAGCTTCAAATCAAATCTCATGGAGTGCATTTGCTCTTTTTCTTTTCATAAACAAAAAAAAAAAAATTGTTGGCATTAGATACAAGGAGGCCGAGTCGGGGGAACAGTGAGATTCTAATTTAGAAAGTTCGAAAACCAGGTGGAGGTTCAACTATTCCAAGTACAACTCTCGATCCTGGTTAAAAGGTCTCTTTGTAATTTTTATCATAAACTAATCCAAATCTCATAATCCTTAAACCGCGTTTATTATGCCATAGCAATGCCACAATTCCCTAGTAACTAACATATGAATTGTGAAATAATATGCCGCAGCTCAGGCTTGAATCTGAAAGTACATTCCCTGAGGATCCCGATGTTGTCATGGTCTTTCTTCAATTCTCCTTCACTGTTAGTGTACTCTTCTTCTCTCTCTATCCCCCGTAGATCGCTTCACTGGAAGCCTCGCACCGAATCCAAGCTGACCCCACCCCAGCTTCTCGATCGGATCTCCCGCCTTCTTATTCTCGAACGCTTCCATGCTCTCAACGACCTTCATTTCGATTTCTCCGATGATCTTCTGGACTCTATTCTTCTTCGACACAAACTAAAACCTACCGCCTGCCTGAATTTCTTCAAGTTGGCCTCTAAACAACCTCATTTTAGGCCAAACATCAAGTCCTATTGTAAGCTGGTTCACATTTTGTCTCGAGCTCGAATGTACGACGATACCCGATTCTATTTGAATGAGTTGGTTGGTTTTTGTAAGAATAACTACTCTTCGTTTCTTATTTGGGATGAACTTGTTAGGGTTTACAAAGACTTCGCCTTTTCACCTACGGTCTTTGATATGATATTGAAATTATATGCCGTTAAGGGTATGACTAAGAATGCACTCCATGTGTTTGATAATATGGGAAAGTATGGTTGCATGCCAAGCTTGAGGTCTTGTAATAGTTTGTTGAGTAGTTTGGTTCGAAGAGGCCAAAGTTACAACGCATTGCTTGTTTATGAACAAATGAATAGGTTAGGAATCGTGCCTGATGTTTTTACTAGTAGCATTATGGTGAATGCTTACTGTAAGGAGGGAAGATTGGATAGAGCTTTGGAAATTGTCAGGGAGATGGAGAACTTAGGATTTGAGCTTAATGTGGTGACGTACAATGGCCTGATTGATGGGTGTGTTAGTCTTGGAAAGATGGAGATGGCAAAAAATGTACTGATATTGATGGCTGAGAAGGGAATTTTGAGAAATAACATTACTTTTACTCTATTGATTAAAGGTTATTCTAGGCAATGTAAGATGGAAGAAGCGGAGAACGTACTTAGAGAGATGGAGAAAGAGGAGAATGTTGTTTTGGATGAATATCCTTATGGTGTGTTAATTGATGGGTATTGTCAGGTTGGCAAAATGGATGATGCTATGAGGGTTCGAGATGAGATGTTGAACTTAGGTTTGAAAATGAATTTAATTATTTGCAACTCATTGATTAATGGGTTTTGTAAAATTAGTCAAGTTTGTGAGGCAGAGAAGATGATTTCATGTATGAGGAACTGGGACTTAATGCCAGATTCTTATAGTTATTGTACACTCATTGATGGATACTGCAGAGAGGGTCTAATCACTAAGGCTTTCAGCATTTGCAATGAGATGATTGAGGACGGAATTGAACCAAATGTTGTAACTTACAATACTCTTCTCAAAGGTTTATGTCGTGTGGGTGCACTTGAGGATTCTTTACACCTTTGGCATTTGATGCTAAGGAGAGGTATTGCTCCTAGTGAAGTCAGCTATTGCACATTGCTTGATGGGCTCTTCAAGATGGGAGATTTTTCGAGGGCTTTGGCTCTGTGGAATGACATATTAGCAAGGGGTTATGGCAGAAGTACTTATGCTTTCAATACAATGATCAATGGTATGTGTAAGATGGAGAAAATGGTTGAAGCAGAGAAGATTTTCATTAGGATGAAGGAACTGGGCTGTAAACCTGATGGAATAACATATAGAACTCTGACTGGTGGGTATTGTAAACTTGGAAAAATGGAAGAAGCTTTTAAAGTTAAAGAAAACATGGAGAAAGAAGCAATTCTTCCTAGCATTGAGTTGTATAATTCTCTCATTGGTGGACTTTTCAAGTCTAAAAGAACTTGTAAATTGATGGATCTTCTTTCTGAGATGTGGTTGAAGGGATTATCTCCTAATGTTGTCACTTATGGAGTCCTTATTGCCGGCTGGTGTGATGAAGGGAGGCTGGATAAAGCTTTTAATGCATATTTTGATATGATTGAAAGGGGGTTTGCTCCAAATATAATTATTTGCAGCAAAATTGTCAGTAGCCTCTACCGAGTTGGTAGAACAGATGAAGCAAATATGCTATTGCAGAAGATGGTGGGTTTTGATGTGTTTCTTGATCAAGGATATTTGGACAGGTTTCACAAGGCAGATGATATGTCTCTTGATAGTCAGAAAATTGCAGATACCCTTGACGAAAGTGCTAAAAGTTTTTCTTTACCCAGTAGCGTTGTATACAACATAGCTATTGCAGGGCTTTGCAAGTCTGGTAAGGTTGATGATGCAAGAAGATTTTTCTCAGGTTTGTTAATGAGAGGCTTTAAGCCAGATAATTTCACTTACTGCACCCTCATTCATGGATGTTCTGCTGCTGGCAATGTGAACGATGCTTTCAACTTACGGGATGAAATGATCAAAAGGGGTATTGTTCCAAACATAATTACATACAATGCTCTGATAAATGGCTTGTGCAAATCAGGAAATTTGGATCGAGCAAGAAGGCTTTTCAATAAACTTAACTTGAAGGGATTAACTCCAAATGTTGTTACTTACAACATACTGATTGATGTATACTGTAAAAATGGTAGCATTACAGAAGCCTTGGATTTGAGAAACAAGATGACAAAAGAAGGGATTTCTCCTTCCATCATTACATACTCTTCATTGATTTATGGTTGTTGTACGCAAGGACATATAGAACAATCTATTCAGTTTTTATATGAGATGATAGAGTTGTTCTCAGATCAAAATCTAGAGACAGTTTTCAAGTTGGTTGAGAGGTATATTAGGTGTGGACACACAGAAAAGATCTCCAAGCTTCATGATATCATGCAGTTAGCCTTGACTTCTGCTGGTGGTGTATCCCATAGACAAACAGAGTTAGCTGTGCTTTCAAATGCTAAAGAAATGCAGGATGCACGGATAATGTCTGAAGCCTTGTGTTGATGAATAGGGAGTGAATTTAGGATTCATTGTGGACGTTGCTTTGTTAATCGAAGTTATCTTGATTTTCAGTCATCTCTTTGAAATCCAGGTAACGTGTTGTTTGCCTAATTTGGCTTTTGGTAAATATGGTATCTTTTGTGCTGGACATAATTGATTTGTTTTGTATTAGCTTTTGGTTCCAAATGCTCTCCCTAACTTATAATTTAATGGTCAAATTTCTTTGGAAGCCTTATAAATTTGTTTGCAGGACATTCTTGAACGATTCATATGGATTCTCAGTTGCCAAATGCTTTCATCATCTCAGGATGTGCAGAGCTTGGAATTGAAAGAGCACAATGCTGCAGTTCAAATTGAAGGTAGTTCTGTGAATTATTCTGTGTAACAATTGATTTTCTCTAACTGCCTGTGCTATTATGTTCTGCCTATCCTTATTTGCATGTAGTTCACAACTGGTGCTTATTTAATCTTCAAATTTTCATATGGGTTTAATCAAAATCCTTATCCCAGGACAAGAGGACATGTATTATACATGGTGATAAGTATCATCTGTTCGATCCTTGGCACAATGTTTCTCGCAGATACAGCAAAAATCATGCCAGATACAACTGTGTGTAGAAATCTGGAGATAAAATCTTTGTTCGAAGTTACTAGTCCTGAGTCCTCCATCCAAGATGATTTGGATATAACAAGGTCAAGAACTAAAGATCAGTAAGTACTTGTTTTTGTGAGGTTAGTAGGAAAGTTGGATTGAGTTGTTGCAGAACTAGTATTACTAGGTTGCAAATCCTTTGCCAGCTATCACCATGCTGTACATGAATGCGCCTCTTTGTCAACAAGCACACAAAATGCTATTTGTTTTTCTGGAATTAAAATGCAGAGAATGTGTGCTTTTGACTGTTAGTGTGCCATTTTATTGATATTAGTCGTGCATCCCCTTTGGGACACATACAAACTCATGTTTGTTTGTCGCGATATGTTGTTCAAAGTAAAATATGGCTCCTTGCCTTCTGGTGACAAACATGAGAAGATTGATTTCATACTAGAAAATGGAGTGAATGAATTACTTGACCTTGTTTGTTGAATTGAGATTCTGATATTTATATTTCTTGTAAATTCCTGATGTTTTCCCCAGTTACCTCTAATGCCAGTTCTAACTTAGTGCAGGTGATTGTTTGGAGCAGTAAGAAATCTACCTAGGTCACGTCTTATCTACTTAAATCAGTTTTAACTCAATACTTGGATCGCTACTATGCTGGTATACGGGAATCATTATTTTAGGTGATTGTTTGGTGCAATAAGAACTTCAGCTCACGTCTTTATCTACTTTATCAACACGGACCACTCTATGCTGGTGTGTGGGACTTGAACGTCATTGAAGGACCATTCCTTGAGATCTAAGATGCTGCCTCACCTCCATCTATGATATAGGCAGGATAGTAGCCTATTCTAAAGTGTTTTGGTAGATTGTTCTTTGCAATAAGATGACTAGTATCAGCCTGCACATTAGCCAGGTAAATTCTTCATAGAAATTCTAATATTACAGTGGTATTCTCTGTGAAAAATGAAAGGGAAACTATGGTTCAAGAAGAAACTCTAATACAAACCAACCGGTGCCAACTAATGTAAAATTTCTATAAGCAAGTAACAAATGTTTTTTTCTGGTTTTAAAATTTATTTCTTTAATTTCTATATGCAAGGCCATAAACTTGAAGAAAGACTTTGCTAAAGGGAGGAATGCTACTCTTGTAACCAGTACACATTCTGCACCCGAAGATCCTAAAAGAGATAAATATGATTCGCAGGAGCTTATAAAGCCAACCATCTGAGCATGAGAATTATAGTATCCGTGCTTCCCGCATTTCACCAAATAAGTTTCATGAGGTAATGCAATTTGTTTTGTATCAAATTATAGTGTCTATCTGCGGTACCTGGTAACGTTATTTCACCAAATAAATGAGTCAATAAACTGGCGAAGCTGTTTACCTCAGGACTCAAAATGCAGTGTGAAAGGCAAGATAAAGGAAATATATACATTATCAGTATGCATATAGTTTTTTCATTTCTGAAGTTATAGCCAGTGCTATCTATATAGCTTTGCTTTCTGCGCACTGGAATTTTTCAAGATTCCATTCTAATCATCAATAGATTTAATCATCATAAAACTTATCAGTGATTTGTAGGCAGAGATAATTTACATATAATATTGTGGCAACCCATGATGTATCCAACAGTTTACTTTTCTGGTTGATAGAGGCAGCATGTTATGCAATGCTTAAAATCACAAACGAAAAATGCTAGGGTTGACATTTTAATAGAAGGAAATTCTGGATATATGTTTTGAGTTTCACGATACTTTTCATTGACGTGAAAGATAAATTTGAATAACCTATCTAAGCCTGTTGGCATCGCACAGAGGAGCGATGTCTTGATTTGGATTGTAGGTCATTTCACATTGTGAATTCTTTAGGTTTTCAAGATGAATATCCGGTGTATAAAGACGGAAAAGATGAAGGGTAAGAGGAGCTGATAGATTTGAGGAAAAGCTTGAAGACGTATTACTGCCTTTGCACAGGTAAAGTGTGTGTTTAGAAAAAGCTTCAATTGCAAGTGGTGGTTTATGCAGAAGGCGTTGATAGGAGGAAATTTGTTGGCTAATGAACAATGAGAGGTAGTTTGTGTGAGTAGGCACTATATTCAGCCTATGAGATGAACCTCCCTTTCAAGTATTTGTTGTAGTTGTGGAAATTCTTGCCCAGTCGCTCTCAGCTGTGAATATGCTTCATTTTACGCAGTGCGCACACGAATAATAATAATAATTATTTGCACATAGCACAATATTATTAATTATAGAAGTAATAGGCATAATAATCGTAATTCTTTATCAAACACTTGGACCAGATGTATTTCAAAAAGAAAAAGTCTTTATTTTGAATCAAATTCGAATGAGAAAATTGATTTTGTTTTATAATGAACGAAATCCAGAATGTAATTAGGAAAAGAAAAAAGGAAAACCCTATAGGGGCTATACCATAATATTGACTAAACTAATGATAAGTGGATATGGAGTAAGTAGTACAAGCATTACTGTGATTATAGATTTTACCACAAAGTACGATATGGGAACACACTTGGAAAAGAAATGTATTTCTATATGGAATCACTGCCTAATCGAAAATCAAGCGGATTAACCAAATTCCTTGTAATAGAAAATAGAACGTATTTCTACTCAACGACGAAGGAGGAGAATGGCATGTTTCATTTGGTGGGGTTCAAGTTAAACCCTGAATAATTTTATTAATAAAAAAAAAGGAAGAATTGGAGAAAGTTTAAACTTTCAAATATGTTCAAAGTTGGACTCCACCTAACATTCTTCCCTATTTTCAGTCATTGCCACTTTTCGTCTTTTATTTTTTTTTTTGGGAAAAAAAATAATGATTTAACAATTGAAATAAAAGAAATATAAAAGATGGGGTGTAAGCTATTCTTTGTTGTGATCCTTTTCACTTTCTAACCAATGAGTAAATTCAAAATAATCATATAATAGTTGAAAAATAAAAAGAACCGTAAAAAGAGATTTCAAGGCATTTTTTGCCTGCCCTATAACTTTTAAAGATGAAGAAAGTTGAGTTTACCTATATATATATACACACACAATTTATGATATATAAGATTCAATTGAAATCACATAAAAAGGGAATCCTCATCTCACATCTCGTACTCAAAGATGTATAGCTTTATTATTTACGGTGAAAAGCCAAAAATCATTTCCAAAGCTTTGGATATTCTTAAAATATAAATGGAGAATCGCTATAATTCACTTCATACACATTACATATGATTCTTCTAAATTTTCATGCAATGCCCATTGAAGAGATTGACCTAAGCAATCTCCACGTTTCGGTTTAAATATCTATTTTAAATGTCTATTATTAAAGGAAAAATTCCATGGTAAAATTGAAAAATGATTATAAATTACTGCACAGTTGGTGTCATATATAGTTAAATATAATAATTAAAGAGGAATTATTATAATGACAAGGCTTACCAACTTTCGGATGAGCAGTTCAAATCTAGTATGTTGTAATTTCAATAAGTAGATATAAAAAAGAAATAAAAAGAAAACTGGGGCAAAAAAATAAATAAATAAAAAGGGATTGCATTTGAAAAAAGGAAAGAAGACTGACTCGGTGGGCAGTGCTCAATGCCGGCGACCACGACACCCTCTTCCTTCTCAGAAAACGCGTTACTCTCTCTCCATAAAATAAAATAAAATAAAACTCTTCAATATCCATTTTTTTTTTATTTTCGACATCATTACTTGTAATTCAATAAAATAATTCTTTTTTTTTTTTTTATTTATACATACATACATATATAAAACATGAATTTCATTTCACCAACTTGGGGACGGCTCCAATTTATCATTCTTTTCATTAATTGTTAGTATGTCTTCATCAAATTTCGTAGACTTTTTCCTATATATATTTATTTCAAGGAAAAAAGAAATTGCCTACCAAATTTCTTTGCCATTCCAACTTCAACTTAATTAGTGATATAAGAGAATAAGGACTTTTTCTTCTTATTATTGTTATTGGATCAGGTCAGCAATAGCAAATCTTTTTTTTTTAATTATTTGTTTTAGAATAAAATCACATAAAAGCCTAATAATAAATAAATAACAATTTCTGGTTCACTTTTTATTTTATTTTTGAAACTTGCTTGGTTTTCTATTTTTTTTTTTTTCTAATATTCAAAACCCACAAAACAAAACAAGCAGCTCAGTGAACGTGGTTTCTAAATAAAGATGTTTATTAGTTTAACAGTAAAAGATCTAACCTAATTAAATAATAATAATAATAATAATAGAAAAGCTTAATAGTTGAAATTATAAATTAATTGAATTTTGTATATCAGATTAAGCTGAGTTTTAATTAAATACCAAACTTAGTGTGGTTGGAGTGTGAAACAACAATATGATGCATGCTTCCTGTTGCCTACAACATTTGTCCTATTTATCTTCACAAAAAAAAAAAAAACATTTTTTATTAATTTATGAATAAATATTGTGAATATGGAAATTATTTTCAGATTTATTTGTCGTAATTATATTGTGTGACACACATTTTAATTTCAACAACCACAGCAATACAGTTGAAATTTGAGTTACATATTTGGGAAAAAAATAATTTAAAATCTAATTTGGGTTATATTTGAAAAGGGTATTTTACCTACTTAATTTGAGTTTAATGCTCCGTATT
>CANXYI010489890.1:0-17995 GCA_948208565.1 Hura crepitans
TATGTATGAGGATATGTAAATCTACAGACGCATGTATTATGATGCATAACTTTTTACAATATGTTTGTCTATAGTATTACATAATACATGTTGTGCATAAAAAATAATGAATAAGTGTGATGCCTATCTATGCCTAATTGAGTAAAAGATGATGATGATGTATATGCTATTGATGTTTGTATATATTCATGGTTGACCCCTATAATGTAAATGTATGTGGATGGTGGATGATTGTTAAACACATAAGTATGAAATGAGCGTGATGCAATGAAATCTTTTAAGATGTAATGCAACTTGAAATGCGATGCATATAATGCACCTAATGCCAAAATATGTATAAGGGCCTAATTGATGCATACATGAATACATATACGAATAAAATGAATGGGTAAGGATTATATGCAACTCCTACATGAAATTGCATTATATATAGTAATTGTGCCAATAATTAATGTAATGTATGATTGTTATAGAACTAGTGCAAATAAAATGAGATTCTATCAAAATAAGCGACTATTGATGATGGTGTGAATGACCTACAAATGCATACTTAAAATGTATGAAATGAAGATGCACAACAACTTATGCATAATGATGTCAAGGATTATGCAGTGTTATGAAATGCATATATGCATGATTCACTAGATGAAGATGTATGAGATATATTTCTATAAGGTGTATCGTATTATGTATATAACGTGTACTAAGACAATGGTTATGTGTGATAGGTGTGTGACATGATAGGATGCCAAATGTATGCATGTGTGGATGATTTCTCATGATAAATGGTATGTGTTATGATGACATTACTATACATGGACTAGCAAGATGCGTGTATATAAAATGAGCCACAATGCATGATGGACGCTATATACATGTTTAAAACTACTAAGGACTAACATGATACATGTCAAAACACGTCGTATTTTTTCCTAAAAGGATATAGATACATAATGGATGCATGAGTGAACCTATGAAAATCTATTTGACACATGTTGATGCATTTATACATGGTGTTAGTATAGAGGTATATGTGGTGTATGGACAAAAGGTTACTTATGCATATAAGTATATGTACATATTTATAAATTGATGTGGCTATACATGATAGGTTTTCACAATAATACAGGTTTACAATGAAAATAAGAAAGATACACACTAGTAAATACAAAGTCAAACACAAGCAAAAAAAAAGCCTTCCAACCTTATTACTTCCTACATGAGGTCAATATACTCTTTCCTAGGAAGGCTTACCCATGGGACATCAGGGATCCCAATTGGTTCGAATAATAGACAACAACTAGCCGAACATAGATATGTTCAATCAAGTCAAAATGTGGGGTCTAGCCCGTTCTAGTTAGAAAAGGCCCAATGGGTTTGACAGCGTTTTGCGATGATTAAGTCACATTTCATGTATATTGGCCCACATAGCACATAATATATCATTAACTAAGGTGCCTAGGGGAAGTTGCTATTGGTCATTACATGGGCTGAGTGTTTGGTCAAGCCAGTTATGGTCATCTAAGCATGGTCCCTCCATAATAGGTCTATCTCATCATGAGCATATGACCGATCGATTCACTATTTCATATACCTTTTGGGCACAAAGCTTGGATTTGATGCTAGTCATGACAATCTTCCAATTTAAGTGAAATTGGGTTCATGCTTCAAGTGTGACATCAAGGTATAAAAAGGTTGCCTAACTTATTCTAAGGTTCTAGCATGTAATGTAATTTTAAAAAGAAAAAATGTCATAAATTCAAAATATGGAGTTCCATATTAAGTTGAGGTACTTTCGGAGCATGGTCTCATGGTGTTCCCAGCGGAGTCGCCACTATTCTTATGATGACCCTTTTTTGGTTTCCCTAAGAATCATCAAACCGAAGCAGCCTAAGACTCAACTTAAGCCTTAACTCCTCGAGTCTCAAAAGTAAGGAAGGTAAAGGAATTTAGGGCTGCCCCTTTTTAACTACCTCAGAGGGGTGCGAGTTAGGCACCATAAGGTAAGAGTTGCCACCCGATGGTAAGTCAGGAAATAGGAATACCTTGAAGGGCTAAAACCAAAGTGGTTCGGAACCCTACTCTTATTTATACCTTAAATTAATATGGGAACTTTGATTTGAATTTATGACACTATTCCTTTTCTCAATCGATATTTTACATTGAAAGTAAATCAGTCATTCACATAGAAGAAGTTATATAACAGAATATATTCACAGAAAAGTAAACAGGCATTTGAAATCAAAAGAACATACATGAAATCGGGTTATTAATTATTTTGAGAACTTTGGTTCTCTCATGCCAATTTCAGAAAACAGATTTTATTTTAGTGACTTTTTATAAAATCAAATGATGGGTTTGAGAACTTTGATTCTCAAAGGCCAATTAAAAAAATAAGTTTTATTATGGTGACTTTTATTTGGAAGAATGGTTTGAGAACTTTAGTTCTCTAATGTCAATTTAGGAAAATGAATTTTATTGTGATAAATCTTATTTGGAAAAATGGTTTGACAACTTTAGTTCTCAAAGGTTAATTTGGAAAAGATGAATTTTATTGTTGCAAATCTTATTGAGGAAAATGGTTTGAGAACTTTGGGTTCTCAAAAAGGTTACTTGGAAAAAATTAATTTTGTTGTCGTAAATTTTATTAAGGAAGAATCAGAATTTATTTTATTTGATAAAACATTAATTTATTAGGTAAAAATATGATTGTGGCAAATTTTTCTTTTTAACGTGTAAAACCATTTTTCTACCTAATTCGACGCTCATGGAATATTTTGGAATTGAAATTAGAGGTGTCACCTACAAATCAGGAAGTGGATTTAATTTGAGAACTTTGGCTCCCACATGCCAATTCTTGGAAAATGATTTTATTGTGACCATTATTAAGAAAAATCAAACCCGATTTTATTAAAAAATCATCAATTAATTAAATAGAAATATTTTAGTTATTTTTCCATTCGCATGAAAAATCATTTCCCTAATTTATTACAATATTCACAGAATATACATGGAAATAATTCAACTGAAAAAATAAAATACAAGGCAATTACCTAAAATACAATCTAACCAAAATAAGAAATAAAAATTACATTTTGGAAGGCCTAAAATATAATCTAATAAATAATTGACAATAACAACAATAATCAGCCCTAATTAATCAAAAATAATATTTTTTATACAAAGCAAAAATACGAAGATAGATAGAAATTAAATAAAATAGACAATTACAAAAATACAAAATTTGGCCCAAATAAATTACCACATGTAACTAGTAGATGGATAATATAAAAAGAAAAATAAAATTAGCCCAAGTGTCCAAAAATAATATTTTTTATGCGAAGCAAAAATAAAGACAGAGATAGAATTTAAAGAAAAATAAGCAGTCTCACAAATGCAAAAATATGTACAAATTAATTTACCATATCTAACTTGTAGATGGATAAAATGTAAAAAAAAAAGATGAAAGATGAACAAAAAATAGGTTGGTCAACACATTAATATATTTGCCTTCAGAAAGATCTCAACTCGGATTGAAAACGATGCTTGAATCTTTGGAAAAATCCCAAAAAAAATGTAGTAAAAAAGTGTTTTTTTTTGTATTTTTGGTTTATTTTCTCACTCTAAAATATTTTCTCCCTTTTTAAATTGACTACCTTTAAACCAAAATGACCCATTTGGTTTTTATACACGAATCCCAAGGCATAAAATGGGCATTTTCTTATATGAAAATGGTTGTTTTAGGCTCTGTAATAGCCAAAATGAGCATTTTCAGGGCTAAAACCGCCTTTTTAGGCAAAGCAGTCATTTTAGGGAGGAGAAATCGACCGTTTTAGGGAAGAGAAAATAGCCCATTTTGGGGAAGAGAAAACGGCCATTTTAGGAGGCGAAAATGGCCGTTTTGATTTTTTTTAAACATTTTGAGATCTTTAGTTCGGACATAAAAATCCAATTTTTAGGATTTTTGTCCCTTTTAATCATCATTAGGCAAACCGAACCTAGGAGCCCTGAAACCCAATGTCTACAGTGACCTATAGGTCTTATAACCAAAGGTACATTAGCAGCTGCTAAAATCCTAATCAGTTGATCCACCTATGTAAGCTAGTTTATCTAAGGGTATATGTATAACTAGACTGATCATGTTCTATTAGTTTAGTCATTATTAATGAAGATAGCAATTATTGCTTATTTTAAACATATGCATCGCAATTTCATATGTATTACTATATACACATGTCACATAAATCAATAGCATATAACAAGGCATGTAACTCACCTCTATGACATGTATCATGGAAATGAGTTATGTAGCCAACTTAGACTTATATACACACGTACACACTAACACGTGCATTATTATAACATTTATGCCATACTCAGGTATAATCAACCATTACTCACTCGTGTGCATAACTCAGGTTTCATGAATAGACAATTTAAGCATATGGCCACATTTTAGGCAAAACCGCTTATTAAGACTCACTATAGTCATTACAGGGCTTAATCACATCACAAAGCCAAAATACAAGTCATATCATACTTTCACACTTCATAGACATGTATTTAGATCGTAAAACATGTCTATGCACTCAATTTCTCGATATAACATGATTTAGCCACTTAGCATATCATAAGTGAACTATATGACTACCAAGAATCACATTTGAGCATGACACTAATAAATTACATCTAAACACCATTCATAGCATTCATATATATATATTATATATCATGTAGGTTAGGCATTTGTCCATCTCATTTACATTATAGTCATGTTATGCTAAAAATGACATTTACCGATATTATATTTCATATAGCATATATTATGTGCACTTAGCATTACATAAGTCTAAGTGGCATTCAGCTGCCCTCAAGGTCACATACATGCACATGAATCTTCACATAACATAAGTTATGCCATTAGCATCATATAAACCATGTATGTACTCATGATGCATTACATATAGCATAAACACACATATATGTACATACACCTTCTCAAAGCCATTCCGCCTCTACAAATGCACACACATGGCATGCATTAACTCATACTTGACATACATTACACCGTTTGCCATCCCAATCATTTATATTGCATTCAATCTTATTAATTGCATTAAAAGCAAATATCACATATTATGTCCATTTACACATAAACATATATTCATGCATTTTAAGCATAATAATGTGATTACACATACTTAATAATGTCATGTGGTGCACCCAAAGCTATCTCACACCTTTCTTTTGCCCCGAGAATCACGGGTTGACATTTCGCCTATGAATTCAAATGGTCAAGATTAGCAAAGATTATAAAAAATGACATGGGCTCCCAAAAATCAAAACGAGGACATTAAATGACTCTTGGGCGAGTAACAAACATAGGAAAAATGTTAGAACTAAAAAATTCTTACCCGAACAAAAAAGGTCACTAGTCACCTTAAGTTTCTTTACGTGATTTCTCCCAAACTGCTCTGCCAAATCTGGTGATTTTGGTGTCTATGGAAAGCTCTCGACATGAGCTTTTTGGCTACTATCATTTTTAGAGGTGCATGGTGCCAATTGAAGAAGAAAAAGGAGGAGAGGGAGAATGGGGAGTTGTCGGCAAAGAGAAGAGAAAAAGAAAAGAAAAAGAAGAAAGGAAAAGAAAATGAAAAAGAAAATAATTATTTGGTATTTATACTTTTTGGAATATTTAATTTTCCTTCCTTTTAGTTTTATTTTTACCCATCTCGAGAATCCAAGTTAGACAATTAACACCTCAAAAAATTAGATAAATTAAGGTTCTATAGATCACCAAAATCTCGAGTTCAAAAAATAAAGGGGACTGAGAAATTTAACATAATTACTCAATTAAAAATTCAAAAAAATTACTTCCCAATATCTAAAAATTTTGATTCCAACACCAATAGGCTCGTCGAAATATTTAAGTGTCAGGTTGTATAATTCTTGAATATTTTGAGCAACTTTTTATTTATTTTATAGTTTAGCTTTACTTGTGGTACTATTCACATGATATTACTGCAAAATCTTCTTTATTATTTTTAGCCATCCAAACAACTTCAAATTAACTTCAAACTTCACCCAAAATTCCCTCATAATTATTACACCCTGATGGACTACTTAGTGAGACTCGGGTTTCAAGAAACATTTATTCTAGGAAGTAGTATTCACAAGAGTTGGGATTTTCAGGTCATTACAACTTAACATACATATAAGATAGCACATCATCATAAAAAGTACTCTTATAATTGATCTTTATTTGCTTTGTTATATCAGAAACACATGCCTATGTATTATTTATACTTTTGTTACTCAAACATCATATGTGTTAACATGTATAAGTATTTTACATGCATGTTTATGACTCTTAACATATATATATTCTTTACATGAATAACTTTTGTAATCATTACATACCCATCTCTTGTTCATATATTGGTACTCAATAGAAGTTATACATATAAAACACACTAGTTATAAATATTCAAAACATGCATTTACCATTACATAAGTCTATTATAATTTAACAAATTTTGAAACATAAGATTTCTTTTTACTTTACCCATGCATAGAATACAATATCTAGATATTTGATAATGGGATACCAAGCTATTCGTGTCCCTTTTTTTTTCCTAAGACCAATCAAACTGAAGTAGCCTAAGACTTAACTTAAGCCTCACTCCTCGAGTCTCGAAAGATAAGTAGGAAGCTAAAGGAATCGAGGGCCACCCCTTTTTTATTATCCTAAGAGGTGTGAGTTGGGCATCATAAGGTAAGAGTCGCCACCCGACAGAGTAAAGAAATACCTTGTAGGGCCCAAACCAGAGTGGTTCGGAACCCTACTCTTATTTATACCTCAAATTAATATGGAAATTCATTTTGAATTTATGATATTATTCCTTTTCTCAAATGATATTTTGCAATTAAAGTAAATCACACATTCACATAAAAGAAGTTACAGAATATATTTACAAAAAAAATAAATAGGTGTTTGGAATCAAAATAACATACATGAAATTGGGCAATCGATTATTTTAAGAACTTTGGTTTTCGCATTCCAATTTTAGAAAATAGATTTTTTTATAATGACTTTTTATTAAAATCGAATGATGGATTTGAGAACTTTGGCTCTCGCCTGCTAATTTGAAAAAAATAATTTTATTGTGATCATTTTTATTTGGAAGAATGGCTTTAAGAACTTTGGTTCTCAAATGTTAAATTGGAAAAATGAATTTTATTGTGATGATTTTTATTTAAAAAAAATGGCTTTGAGAACTTTGATTCTCAAATGTCAATTCTAGAAAATAAATGTTATTATTGCAAATTTTATTAAGAAAGAATTGGAATTTATTTTATTAACACAACACCAATTTATTGGGTAAAAATATTATTTTCACTATTATTTCTTTTTACCATGTAAAACTATTTTTCTACCTAATTTGGTGTCTATAAAATATCTCAAGATTGAAATTAGATGTGTCATACATAAATCTGGTAATGGATTTAATTTGAGAACTTTGGTTCTCACATGTTAATTTTTGGAAAAAAAAATTTTTATTGTGACTTTTATTAAAAAAAAATCAAAAACCCATTTTATTAATAAAACACCAATTAATTAAATAAAAATATTTTGGTTATTTTTCCAATTGCATGAAAAATCATTTTCCTAATTATTACAGCATTCACATAATAGACAAGGAAATAATTCGACCGAAAAATAAAATACAAGGTAATTACCTAGAATAGAATCTAACCAAAAAATAAAAAATAAAGAATAAAGAATTACATTTTGGAATGCCTGAAATACAATCTACTAAATAATAAGCACTAATAACAACAATCAGACCCCAAATAATCAGATTACTCACATCATAATAACAAAAATAATATATTAGCATGCGAATGAAAAATAGAAAAAATGGACAAAAATTAAATAAAAAGAAACAGTCATAAAAATATGAAATATCGCTTACATAAATTATCACATCTAATTGGTAGATGGATAAAACAAAAAAAAATTAGCCTAAATAACCAAAAATAATATTTTTGATGCGAATAAAAAAAAATAAAAAAGATAGACAAAAATTAAATAAAATAGACAGTCACAAAAATACAAAATATAGCCTAAATAAATTACCACATCTAACTAATAGATGGATAATGCAAAAAGAAAATTAAAATCAGCCTAAATGACCAAAAATAATATTTTTATGTGAATCAAAAATAAAATCCCGAACAAAAATTAAAGAAAAATAAGCAGTCTCACAGATACAAAAATATGGCATAAATAATTTACCACATTTAACTAGTAGATGGATAAAATGCAGAAAGAAAAATGAAAAATAGACAAAAAAATGGGTCGGTTAACACACCGATAGATTTGCCTTCAAAAAGATCTTGACTCAAAATGAAAACAGTGCTTGAATGTTGGAAAAAAAACCTAAAAAATGGATTTTGTTTGGTTTCTCTCTCTAGAATATTTTCTCTCTCCTCAAATTGACCAACCTTAGCTCAAAATGACCTAATTAGCTTTTATGCACGACCCTCGAGGTAAAAAACGAGCGTTTTGCTTGAAAATGACCATTTCCAACGCAATAACGGCCAAAACGGCCGTTTCTAAGGGTAAAATGTGCATTTTAGGAAAAATAGCCATTTTCAAGAGCAAAACTACCGTTTGGGCCTTTTTAGGCCCAAACAGCCATTTTTGAAGCCAAAATGGCAGTTTTGGGTCTAGAATAGGCATCCCGCATGTAGGAATGGCCTGTTTTGGGCTAAAACGGCCGTTTTGGTCCTCAAAATAGTCATTTTCAATTTTTTTAATCCATACCACGGTGGGCTTCAGCCTAAGCCCTCAACCCATCATAGACACCCATTTTTTTGTGTTTCAAGTCGCACCGCAAAATTTTTCGGGTCGAGCAAGGACTTAAAAAGGATAATTTTTAAAGAAAATTTTGAGATCTTCGATTTGGACATAAAAAATCCATTTTTGGGATTTTTTCCTTTGTATCATCATTAAGCAAATCGAACATAGAAGCCCTAGAGACCTAGTGTCTACATAGGCCACAAAAGCCTAATCTAGCCCACAGATGTCATAAGTGTGCAGTGGCCTAACCAAACTTTACAATTGCTGCACCAACCTAAGATATATATAATGGCCCGTCTAGACCTTATGAAGGATGGACCAGCCTAATATATGTGTAGTGGCCTATCTAGACCTTACGATAGCTACACTAATCTAAAATATGTTCAGTGGCCCATTTGGACCTTATGGTGGCTACACTAGCCTAAGATATCTGGGCTTGAAAGCTATAAAGAGGCACCAAAGTACCTTAATAGTAGTTAAACTCCCTAGTTAACTGATCAAACTATCCAAACTAGGTTATTTACTCATATGGGCCATCACCCTTCTTTACTTAGGTTTTGTAGATATTAATATAGCTTATGTACATTTTACACATTATTTGGCCAACAAATGACCAATAAAGGCGACTATCATTATTTAATCATAATATTCATTTCATTATCATTTTTCATGCAATAAAATCATAAGCATTTTACATCATAACCACATTAGATTTAAGCCTTACCTTGTACTTACAGAGCCACATTTTGATCATAAATACATTAAGCATCATTTAATACATGTCTTAAGCTAATAGGTATCACTTTATAAAAGTCAAGAGACCATATCTCAAATAGACCACTAGGTCACATTATGTATACAACATTTGATCACCTTATTTGAATTATCATACACATTCATACTCTTCTCTACATCTTTCCATGCTTATGACCATTTTTTGTTATATTGTCTTCTAATATTATATGTTACTTTCATAGCTCAAAATACAATTATGCTATTTTATATAAAATTACATAAAAAATTATAAGACAAATACAATCTATTATCACCATAGCCTAGTGTTTTGGCTAAAGCACACATACACCGTAACATCAATTTTTCATACTTCATTTCATACCAACATTCTCCTTTTATACCCTCTATCATCTTTATAATCTAATATCAAGATTAAATTCACATGCCATGAAATTAATTTTACTGAGCATAATTCAAACTAATCAATAGTCAACATCTACTTATGACTATATCATAGGTTCTGACCTCTAACATAACATACACATAACCTTCCTTTTTCATCATTTATCACTAATTAAACATGCATCTAATGTAATTTAACTTCCTAAAATAACTACACAATAAATCTTATCAAATATATACATATTTATATCATAACATGCACTTTAAGGACCTAATTCACATACATGCACATATGTTATTATATACACTTACTCTTATTAACCCATACACTATGTAACTAAAATAGATATACTTCAATTTCATTATCATCATTTCATTTTCATCAATTACATACTATACTTTAAATTTATAACTCTCCACATAATCATATTTTTACATGTCATTAAATTTAACATGAGTTTTTAACTAAGCATCATTCAGCCAACTCATACATTACCCATATATTGCCTCATTTCATTATCAAAACACATAAATTATGCACATACACACAATAAATGCTCATTACATAACCCACTTAAACATATGATATACACCATTCAGCCATAAGATGCATTATGACATATTATCATAATTCTCAATACTCAAAGACATATCAAGTAAGTATACCATTCCCTCATCCTATTCATACTTACTCATCTTTATATTCATTTCTATTCTCATGACATGAACTACCTATATAATCTAATTATGCCTACCATTTTCATGAAGAATTATAAGGTTATCAAACATACATAAATACCATTATCATCATAGCTTATGTGATATGACCACTTATTATTTCATTTTTCTTATAAAAGTTCTCATGCTATATATCATACTAGCAATATTAATTCATGTCCTATCAAACCTATGGTCCCATTAAACTTGGGAAGTTCTAGCATTTTAAACTTAAAAGGTAATAACTCTTTAGATTCTAATGTGACTTCATCCAAATCTAAACCCTTGCCCAAGAAGATGAGCCTAGTCACTACATCTAACTTCTCCTCTAATTTCTTTATTGCAACATTTTAAGCTTTATGAGGCTTTTCCTTCTTCCCCCCTTCATTCTTAAAGTCTTCATAAAAGTCAAAAAACTCTAATTTGAAAAATGAGGCCGCTTTTGCATTTTCTTTTAAGCACCCAGCTTCTTTTATTGTACCTATCCCTCTAAAGGTAGCAGTTATTCGTCCAGCAAGTGTAGCCAATGGTGCATTGGCAAGAGGTAAGTAATTAAAAGTAGGGATAACCCCTGTTATTACCCTTGCCACTATGGCCATCATTTTATTTTCCAATTCATTGAATCTCTTGTCAAGCTTGGCTTTAAAATCTAGCATGGAAGGGATATTCTCTCCTTGTCTTACCATCTTTATATTGTTTATGCTATCTATAATAGGAAGTCCTCTCTTCAAACTATCCTTTCATTTAGACCATGTGCCCAAGTGGCTTGAGGATCTATGATGGCTGCAAAATAAAAGTTTAGAAATGATGAATGGAATGCCAAAATGCATGGAGATGCATGGATTGAAAAAGCATGTTAATGTTTACAACAATAAACACAAGCAAGAACCTTCTGCCCTTATCACTTCCACATAGAAGGTTAAAGTGTTCTTTCTTAGGAGTGCTTACTTATGGGAAATAAAGGGTCCTGATAGGTTTGAATAATAAATAGCATGTAACCAAACATTATATCACTCATATTTAAAAGAATATAGGTAAAAGGTTTAGCCTATAAATATTGGATTCATTCAGTCAAACCAAGATGCAGTGTTTATCCCATTTCAGTTGAAAAGACCCAATGGGTTCAAAACATTTTAGGATGTTTAAATCATATTTCACATGTATATGCCCACATAGTACATAATGCAACATTAACTGGGAAACTTAGGGAAAGTTGTTATTGATCATTATATGGGCTCACAGTCGGGTCATATAAGTTATGGTCATCTAAGCATGATACCTCTATAATAGGTCTATCTCATCCTGAGCATATGACCAATTGGTTCATCATTTAATATACTTAATAGGTATGATGTTTGGATTTGATGTCACCACTAACACTTCACTAAATTGAATAAAAATAGGTTCATGTTTTGAAATGGCATCAGGGTAAAAAAAGATGCCTAACTTATTCTAAGGCTCTAATACGTAATGCATTTTTGAAAAAAAAAAGATAATATTATGAATTCAAAACACA
This sequence comes from Hura crepitans, assembly GCA_948208565.1. NCBI lineage: Eukaryota > Viridiplantae > Streptophyta > Magnoliopsida > Malpighiales > Euphorbiaceae > Hura > Hura crepitans. Next base: position 12,237 of record CANXYI010489890.1, read on the forward strand.
AAATTCTATATTAATTTGAGGTACTTTCAAAACATGGTCTTATGATTTCCCTAGTAGAGTTGCCACTGTTTGTATCCCTTACCAAAATGACCAAAGACTCAACCTAATCTCACTCCATAAATCCTAAGAGATAAGAAGGAGATTCAAGGAGTTAGCCATTCCTATTTGATCACTTAGAAATAGCGAATTTGACACTATAAGGTAGAAGTCACCATTTAACCGAAATTGGGAAATACCTTGTAAGGCTAAACTAGAGAATAGTTCAAAACCTCACTCTTATTTATACCACAAGTTAATATGAAATATTAGATTAAATTCATAATATTATCTTGTTTCTCAAGTAGATTTTCAAATTAAAATAAAAAAACTCAAAGAATTAATAAAATAGGCATATTAACAAACATAAAAGAGGTATATGGAATAAAAGAATAACATATATCAAATCAAATTATTGATTATTCTTGAGAACTTTGATTCTCGGGTGCCAATTTATGAAAACAAGTCTTATACTATGACTTCTATTAAAGAAAAATCATAATCCATTTTATTAGAAACATCAATTAATTAAATAAGAATCAATTTGGTTATTTTTTATGACATGTAAAAAGTCATTTTCTACCTATTAAAACATATATCGAAAAATATAGATAAATATAAAAGAATAAAATACATGAAAATAAAGTTACATGGAATTTACATTCTAACTTAAGAAGGTAAAATTTACAACATTGAAATTGCCTAAGATATAGTCTAACCAAAAATAATAAAAAAATAATAATAACAAAATAGGAAATTAGTGGGAAAATAAATATCAAAGAATGTAAAGAAGTAAAAAAGAAATAACAAGAGTAACAACAAATAAAACAAAGGGATAATAAAAAGGTTAACTCATCGAGTGTTTGATAAGAGGAAACAAAAAAGTTAGATAAATCCTTAAAAGATCAAACAACTCATGTACACAATAAGAACATAATGTTAGTATGAATAAAAATAATAGAATAGAAAATATGGAAAGAATAAACAATAAAAGGAACATAAAATAAATAATTAAATAAACAAGAAAGAACTTAAAATAAACAAATAAATAAGAAATAAGATGTGAATAAAAGCATCACGTTCAACTAGTAAATGGATAAAAAAGGGAATAAAAAATAAAATCAGAAACAAAAAAAGACATGATATTAGTAATAGACAGATAATAAATTATCCCATATAACTGGTAAATAGATAAGAAATAAAATGAAAATAAGGTTACCATGTTTAATTGGTAAATATGCAACAAAAAAGATAAATAAAAAGCACCAGGCCTAATTGGCATATGGATGAAAAAGAAAGAAAAAAAAAAGAAAAGAATGAGAATTGGTCAACCAACAGTATATAATTACCTTTAGTATTGATCTTCAGTTAACTCAGAAGAATCGATAGAAAACAATTTTGAAAAATAGTTTTAAAAATCATTAATAAACCTTTTAAAATTAATAAAAAGAGTTTAAAAACCTTTTTTAAATTTTTTCAATGAACGTTTACTAAAAAATGCCAACCCTTACAACTAACAGGGGATCTAGGTTTTTTATACACAAAATTCATGGTGCAAAGTGCCCATTTTAGCCTTAGTTAAAATCACCATTTTTTGCTAAAATGACTATTTTAGCTTGTGAAATGGCCATTTCATATGGCTAGCCTTAGAGTATAATCAAGACTTTTCCATATAAAATGACACATTTTGGAAGCCAAAATGACCATTTTAGCAAAAACCAAAATAGACATTTTAGCGCCCAAAATAGCCATTTTAAAGAATGTCAAAACTACCAAAATGCCACCATTTTGTTCCAAAGCAATAGAAATTTAAAAAAAAAAAGAGAAATCCTTTTTTAGGCCACTTTCAAGTCATTTTTATTACCAACAACTCCATACTACGAGGAGGCTTCACCTCTTGCACCCCATCTTTGGGGTTTGTGGTGGCCATTGGGCTTAGGTCGGTCACACCATGAGCTTGTTAGTCTGGCTAAGAGTCTATATCCAAAAGTTAGCAATTACCTCAAAAATATTTTGAAGAGAACTTCAAACCAGCTATAAAGATTCTTATTTTTTAGAACATTTGTCCTTTCTTTATCATTAGGCAATCCTAACTTCAAGAGCCATAAAACCCAATGTCTACACCCACTAACAACTATCTTTATTTTTGCATTCTCATTTTGTACATGGATTTTAAAATTCTACTTTTTTATAGATTAAAACTTTTGTATACACATTTTGCTAATTCATATATTGTATATTATTGATTTCAATTCCATAAATAGCTTTTCACAATTATTTTCATATGAGTCTATGCTAAACTATAAATGTACCCTAATTCTAATTATAATCTCTCCAAGATTTCTTGTAAATTGTCTATCAATCAAGACCTTCATGTTCCATTGAGTCTAACACTAATAGTTTTCTTAGACAAGTTGTTTTAGGATGAGATTTTTGCCTTCTGAGTTGAAATTTAGGTCTATATAGACTTAATCTCGATTATAAACTTACTTATAGAGACAGTCTATATAGATCTTTTTTTGAGAGGTCCATACAGACTTTAGCATCATTCTCCCTTCCAATAGGTTCATGTGGACCTTTGAGAAATCTTGTAAATCTAAATGTTTTTTTGAAATAGGATTAAGCATGGCTTTGGCCTATAAATAGGCTATAACTTAGCTTATTTCTTCACTAATCATTATAGGTTTTCCTTTTGACTCCCAATTGTCTCAAATTCTCAATGCCAAAGCCATTTGGGATTTTAACATTCTTCCCCTTTCATTGGTACTAGATTCTTAAAGAAGGTAAAAATTGAATTAAATTTTATAGTGGCTGTACACTACTAGGATCCTATGACACCTCTCACTGATCTATTCTTAGATCTGGATAGAGGATGATACACAATCGATATCAAACTCCCTTTCAATCCTTGTTACTCATGTACTTTACATTGATATAAACTTATATGCACAAATCCTTATTAACCTTTATTTGTTAAAACCACATGTAGGGTTGGACAATTTGGGGTCCTCATGTCGAAAATCTAGTAGCATAATGGCTGTTCGGTGGCATTATCCCAAATAGTAACATGCATAAAAACACACTTCTAATCTTAACACATCCAAATTGTATAATCTTATCTTCTACTTTAACACCATACATATATCATCAATATCATCTCGCAAACATGCAAACAAGCATAATTGTCTTAACAAACTAACAAGATCAAACATACTATACATATATATACAATCTATCATTACAAAACACATCCTTTAAACATTTTAGGCCCAGTGCCTTTATATACATATGAGTGCCTGTGTATAACTTACAAAAACCATATACAAACTATATTTACATACACTAAAAAGATACTTCAAAAGTCTTGAACTACTACGGAACTTATATCTTTAACTTCTCTTTATTTACTCTTTAACCTACACTCACAAAACAAATAACGATGAGCTAAGCTTCATATCTTAGTGGTGTATCCAAGAATAATAAGCATAAAATATGCACACACTTACATGTACAGATAATTACTTATGAGTCTATATCATATTAATCAAGTTATGGATAATGACTATGATATATGTGTGTATATGCCATTTAGTAACATCTGATATATGCCTCGATGACTTATGCACATTTAATCATTTTTATCAAGTTCAATTATTTATACATATTTATTCATTTATTTATGTATCTCTTTTAATTGCCCATACTTAATAAACAATTATCCTAATACTAGATAATGAGACATGGATCCATAGAGGCCAAATTGGATCACAAAGGTCATGTTAGACCATGCAGGTCATAAATTGGACCCGAAGGTCATGAATTGGAACTGAAGGTTATAAATATGGGCTTTAGGGCCATAAATCCAAGCTTGAAGGCCATAGTTACATACCAAGGTACCCTAGCAGCTGCTAATCTACCTAGTTGATCAACAAACTTATCCAAACTAGGTTATCTATATTCATATAGGCAAATTTTATTCTTTAGTTATGTTTAATATTAATTACATTCAATTTTCATAAAGCTTACTACACAATTGTTGTAATTTACATAGCATTAATATTATAAGTGTGATACTCCTCAAGAATCCAATATATAGTATATGTCTTATTTTATGAGGTCATTTGGCCAAACATATCTCCAAAAGGAGATTACTATCAAATCCATTATAAACATGCTCTAATTTCTTCTTTTCAAGTATCACTTTTATGTACCAATACATACATCGAGATTGACATTATAGGTTTACATTCCATAATACATCATTAAATATGCATAATGTATAATCATTTCTTATAGCATTTAGGATCTAAATTCATTTTCCATTAGCTTTTATGATGTGACCATTTTAGTTTAAGTTTACACATACACTAACTATTTCTTATAACAACCATTATAAGAATCCAAATTAGCTATTAGTCACTTAATTATAAATTATGCTTATTACATTACTTATGTGTTCATACTCGTACCATTTTCATGTAACATTATCTCATTACATCAAGCAATTACATTATCATTCCATTAATCACCTACTTTAAGATCAATTATTCATCTTGCTCATTTCTATGTCATACCTTCCTCAACAATCAAAATTACATGTATACGCTTACCTCACTATTAGAGTTTCAGCCAGACATGTATACATTACTCTTAGACTTTATCCAATATGCAATTTCACAAATTCACCAATTTCATGCAATGTTATCATGTTACATCAAACTTTTACATTGAATCTTTAACTTACATAAGCACACAACATTTAGCCATGTCTTGCACACATACCATCTTAATTTTTATTCATCATACAGTAATTATTATATGTTCATTTATCATCTAACTTAGTTACATGTTCAATTTATGCATTAATTACATGCCAGACACACACATTAATTGCACATACACACTTTAATACAAATTTAGCTTATCTTAACTTGGATACACATACCAAATAGTCTAAATAGGACTTTAAGCACTTCAACTAACTCTCTTCTCCTTCTCGTTCTTCTTCTTCTTCTTACTTTACATAAACATATAACCCCATCACAATCAAAAATTCATAATAAATCACAAACTCAATAATAGTTCAAATTGACTTTATAAAAATTTAATTGGGACCTCTAGACACCTAGAAAAATTACCAAACCTTAATAAAATCACTTACCCTTGAGCTGGTCATTATTCACTCAAGATTAGAAAATCTAAAATTCCTACAAATTGCACATCAATCATGATGATTTAACATATAAAATGCTAATTTACATCATAAAGTACTATTTTTGTGTGAGGATTGATGGATTTGCATAAAGAAAAAGCTTAAAAGCAAAAGGTTTGGCCATCCATGGCTAATAGTACCGAAAAGAAAGTAGGAGGGGTTGAAATGCCTCTCTCCTTTCACTAAAGATGACTTATATAGGACCTTAAATCAAAGGCTAAGATTAATTCTAGAAAGATCTAATGGCTAATTATTAAAAACACATAAGAATCCTTTATATTCCTCTTCAATTCCCTTTAATTTTATTCTTCAAATTCCATACACCAATTAACTAGTCTAATGATCCCAAATAATCATACATAATGTTACCCAATGGTCTCGAACAAATTGTGTGCCAAAACCTCAAAAATCCAATATTAGAATAACTATTTTTCCTTGTTTGATTTTTTTAGAAAATTCTCTAGATCTTAAAAAATTCCAATTCCAATCCCTTTGGACTTCTTGTAATATT
>CANXYI010489893.1:0-11093 GCA_948208565.1 Hura crepitans
CTGGAGGTTTTTCCTTTTAAGCTATCTAAACCTAAACATCACAAACAAATGATGCATTAAGCTTTGCAACTTAGTAGTGTCTTTACTATAATATGACTTACTTAAAGCTTAAATTATACTTAGCAATAACACATTAAATTTAATTTAAATGAAATTCAATGTAAATAATCACTCATACTATTAATTACAATTGTCTATTAAACATTATTCATATATTAGCACATGCCTAATATCATTCTACATCTTATTTACTTATCTCATTTTACTCCTCTTCTAATAAGTTATCTTAACATTAACCCATACATACATATATATATATAGATATATGTATGTATATATATATATATATATGTATATATATATATATATTTATATACATATATATATATATACACACACACACACACACACACACACCCACATATCTATATCATGGATATCATGTATTATTTTCGTATACTAACAATGATTCAGTCATGTGCACACAAGTCATACAATAGTAGGCATATCATTGGAATGGTGAATTTTTTATAGCCATATGTATATAAAAATGTGTATAATAGATATGCAATCCAATGTGATAATACATACACAAATATAATAATGATATTAGGATACATAGATTTTGTTTATATATGTGATTAATCTTAAACATAATTCATTATAACAATAAAAATAAAAACATATGTAAGTCAAATGAACATCTTTGATATGCAAAATGTGTATTTAAGTGTGTGATCCAATAAAACATACCATATGTTTTATCATGTATCAACATAATGTATTAGGAAAGGGCTATGTAAATTATTTACTGATATAAGTTACTTTGTTGTTTACCTTATTATAACAACACTCATATCAAGGAAAATAAAATCCCATGGATAGCGGGAACGGATGGCCAGTATAACCTTCATGAACTCAAAGGCTCATCTACCCATATTAAGAAAATACATCTCTTATGGATAATGGGATTATGATGTGTAGTGGCTCACATTTTGGACTTGATCAACTATAGCACTAGCATATATTTATACAATGGTCCTATTAGACCTCACCAATGACTATACCTATATAAAAGTGTGCAGTGAGCCCATTGGACCTAATCGACAGCTGCACCCACATGGATCCAAAGATCAAGAATATAGACCTCTATGTTAGACTAAAAGTTAACCTATAGACCTTACACACAAAAGCACCAAAATGCCCTAGTAGTTGCTATAAAGCCCCTAGTTGGTCGATCAACCTATATAGCTAGGTTAGTTTACTCGAATAGGCTTTTAACTAGTTTCATTTTGTTTAATCATTTTACTTTAGTTGAAATAACTTATAAAAATCCATTTCAACCATTTTGGTGTCATTAATGCTTTATCATTATGCTTTTATAAAACATGATGATGATATGACAACCCATGAATAACTCATACCATAGTGTCTCAAAGCTTATGTACTATTTACATGTTTATATTCCATGATGTACCAACATAATGTCTCGTATAGTGTCTCAAAGCATATATACTATTTACATATTTATATTCCATGATGTACCAATATAATGTCTTAAACTCATAGACATTTTCCAATTCTTGTAACATGTTCAATAACATATAGGCCATAATCATTTTAGCCATATTAGATTCTTAAAGAGCATTTGCATATCTCTTTTAACATATTAAAATAACATGGTTAAAACCAATTTATAAGGTAAACATATCAAGCCATACATTTTGGCCCAATTATAAGAAATGAGCACAATGTACATCATTTCACAAAATACTTGCATATTTATTAACATCAACTTAACTTCACTCATTTTTAATGCTTAAGATATCATTTTTATGCATGTACAAATTCTACATCATTTAGTCCATAAGTTCCACCTTTCGGCCAAATGCAAGTTTCACACATTACAATTATTTATTCAACATCCATGCACATCCCATATTCACTTAGCATCATTTAGATTCTCATAACACATAAAATAAACATAATAACTCAATATGTAATTAAGCACATCCTTCATGCATTTTGGTCATAACATACTAAACATCCAAAGTATTAATTTTTACATCTTCTTTATATAATAACATCTCATATGAATTACAAGGATACATATCATACTCAATTTAATCTAACAATTTCCTTAATTAAAATACATAATAACATAACTTTCTATAATCTTGAGAGCACCATTCAGCTATAAGAAATTCCACACTTAATCCATAAATTTGATCAACATTCAAGCATTATAATATATCCGCATCATAGCATAACACAAGATATAAGCATTAATTAACATTCACATCTAATCCAAAATCTAGTACCAAACCATTTTAATAGTCATTCAACCATAAGCATAATAACTTAAAGCATCATTCGGCCATATCCTATACCATATATGTATGAACATATGTACTTTATAATTTCTAAGCATATTCATACATAACTATTTTATTTATCAAATTATAGATTTTGTAAGGATTTGAAAATCTTAATTTTTATGAATTGTACTTTCCAAGGATGAATAGTGCTCTAAAGATTCGAGTTGTAGTCAAGTTACTAGATTAAAGTATTAGTTATAAAATAATTTTAGGCAAAGTTTGAAACTAATCAGGGTTCATTTGATAGGTTAAAAATGCTAAGAGAAATTTTTTGACAGTGTCCTATGAATAATGACCATAACAAAAATGAACCGAAAATAATTTTCAAAGTTGCTCAAAAAATTCTAAATATTGTATGACTTAATACTTAAAATTCCATTAAGTCTAATAGAGCTAGAATCAGAATTTTTTAAGGTCAAGAATTTTTTTTTAATGTTGGGAAGCGTAAAATTGACATTTTAATTTGGTATTCTTTAATTTCTAAACCCCAATTTTTATAGTAATTAGAGCCCTGATTTACCTAATTTTTAGAAGTGGAATGATAGAAAAGTGACTTAAAATGAGGAAGAAATGAATTTTTGAAGGAACTAAAAACTATTTATTTTTTTCCTATAAATACCTTTTAAACTTTTACTTTTTGGTCAAAGTTCATTTTAATCTCACACCTTTCTCTCACTCATTTCTCCCGACAACCCTAAGGAGTGGTTTTTCCATTTTTTTTCTTTAATTGTTCTTCCAATTCTAAGCTAAAATCATTAATCTAATTATAACAAATAAGTCTATAAGGGTTCTAAACACTATATTAGTTTGTTTAGTAGAGAAAAATGGGTGAATTTTCATTTTTTAGGTCTAGGTGATTTTGCTCATTTTTCAATCGGGTAAGAATTTCAAATTTCTTATATTTTTCCCTTATTAAATAGGTGACCAAGAGTCAAAAAAGTATGGTCATTTGAATTTTTTAGGTACCATATGAATTTTTACAATTTTTCTAAAATCAAATATGTAATGGGTAGTTACTGAAATGGAGCGAGGATGTGATAAAGGGAAATCAAAAGTGTGAATAGTCCTTAAGGTCACATTGTGATCATTTGAGTACATGAAATTGACTTATATTATGAATATTTAATTAATACCTTAATTAGCAAAAATGCTATTATGTATATGTAGTGAAAAAATTAGTAAAATTAATAAATTAACTTTGTAAATAATCAATTTATTAGTATGTATAATGAGAAATGAATGTGTGTAAATGTATGGATAATTGAAATTGGATTGAAATGTTGGATGTTGCTTGTTTAGCCAAACGGCTATATGGGATTCACTTTTATGTATAAGCAAAATTGTGAGTATATATAACAAGGCCTAATATTAAATTGATGGGAATTGATTTTGTATGTAAACGAAGAAATTTGTATGTTGAAGTTAGTAAATTAAATGGTCGAATAGCCTTAAAGAAATTGAGTATGGGTGATAAGAGTAAAGTGTACCTAAAAAGAGGTGCCAAACATTTTAATTATGGCTATATGTATGAATGATGATTTTAGTGGCTTATGAGACATTATGAATATGTCAAAGTTGAGTTTGTATGGATATAAACAAGTATGCTTAAGAAAAAAAATTTGTATTACCATATTATGATGTTTATAATTATCATTAAATGGTAATTATGTTAAATTTATCAATATGGTCAATTATTGACAATGATGTAAGTTAAAGCCACTTTTAATTTACTTAATTTGGTGAAATTAAAGGAACTATGTTCAATTGCCCATATACTTAACAACCCAAAAGGATAGGTTGACCTATCAACTAGGGGTATGTTAGTAGCTACTAGGGCACTATAGTGCTATTTAATGTTTTAGTCTGCAAGTCCACTTTTAGTTTGACCCAAAGACACCCTTATGTTTGATCTTCAGATCTATGTTGGTAGATGAACTTCAAGTTCATAAATGGTCATAATGGCCATCTTGTTATGTTATGTTTAATCTTTGGATCTACATTGGTTGCTGAACCTTTAGGTTTATTGAGGTTGTATTAGCTATCCACCCCTATTATCCATAGGACATGTGTTTTGATTTTATGGGCAAAGTAAAATGCTAGTTAAATTAAATTGAAAAAAATAATAAAAACATATTATGTGAAGAATTTTTACAAAATTAATATTATGAAAAGAGTCATGATGAAATATTCTTTTTTTTTTTGAATAAATGTTTAAGTCTATATCGATAGGCATAAATTATGTTAAATGATATGATGATATGAATTTCTTTTTGTGCCATTAACTATATAGTGCATGGCCATGCCTTATTTTTAGCATTAGAAATTATATATGTTATGTTAATATTAATCTTGTATGATTGATTAAATAAGATGACGTAAGGCATGATTTAAATTGATTTCACCACAAAGCAAAATATTTAGCGCATCATTTTATTTGCAATGCATAGGTTCAAAGAATAAGAAAATTTAGGCCTCGAGACATCAAGATAAAAGTGAAGGCCATACTTTTGGTATCTTTTTGATGTATATATTTAAATTATGTAATGTATAGACATAGATGCCACTCTTTAGAAAGTGATGTAAATAGTTAAAGCCTAAACTATAATGTCTCATAAATTTTAAGTTTATATATGGTTGTAACTAAACTTTTAATTGTTCAAAATTGCTGAATGTTTGTTTGACATCTCTTTCTAAGGTTGAGAATGTGTTATTGAAATTGTTGACATGGAGTGATTAGATGGATGACAAAGATGGTTTGATTAAGAAATATATGTGTAGAAGTGTTTTTATTAATACAAGTTATATAAAAAAAAATTAGGATAGTGCCTAGTACAGCTATTATGTTGCTAAAATTTTGGCATGAGAATTCCTAAATTGGCTATGTAACTTGATTTTCTAAAGCTTTTGAAAATTCACATTTTTTACAATTAAAATGTATAAAGGTCATGTTAAGAATAAGATTTATGTTCTAAGTTCGAATAGCATGTTATGTGTTTACACACCTTAGTTACGTAAGGCAACTGGCCGATGATGGACTAGGTAAGAGGTGTCATATTTGGTGGTATTAAAGCTTTGGTTTAGGCATTCCTAAGCAGTATAAGAGTGCTATAAGGGTCAAGTTTATACATAACATAATTTAATTATTTTGAGGCTTATTAATTGTTCTTGTGCCTATAGTTATGATATGTGCACCTTGCAAAGAGGAAGAAGATCAAGGTTTTATGTCCATAAGACAAGAATATGATATAATGGCCTTAGTCCCTAAAAGCTTTGCTAGACAGGTGTCATTCACAACCTGAGGTCCACTAGCCTATGTGTAGGAGATGCTATATTTACTGAGAAAGGCTACAATGGCTACTCCACCTCCATCTCTATAGTAGTAGGAAATTCCTTTGGTTCTCTAAAAGACTTATTTGAAGAGAGTTAAGAGAACAAGAGTTGAGGATTTTAAAGGAAAAGGGGAAGTTGATCTAAAAATAGCTAAGTATTGGTTAGGTTGCACTGAAAAGATAATGAAATAGATGTAATGTACACGTACAGAGAAAGTGATATGTGCTACCTCCTTACTACAAAAATAGTCTTCTAAATGGTGGGATGATTTGATTGAGTATAAGACAAAGAATGAGTTGACATGGGATTTTTTCTTAGAGGATTTCTATAAAAAGTACATACTTGAGGATTACTTAAATGACAGGAGAAAATAGTTTATGGATCTCAAATAGGAACAAAAATTTGTAAGAGAATATTGCAAAGACTTTTCTATGCTTAGTTACTATGCGAAGGATGCCATTACTACAGAAGATGATAAGTGTAAATAGGTTAAGAAAGGATTGCATTTTGAGATCTAGTCTTAAGTAATTCCAATGAAGATCAAAAAAATTAATCAGTTGGTGTTAGTCTGTCAATTGACTATTACTACAAAAGATGATAAGTGTAAATAAGTTAAGAAGGCATTGTATTTTGAGATCAAGTCTCAAGTAATTCTTATGAAGATAAAAAAAATTAATCAGTTGGTGTCAGTCTGTCAATTGATAGAAAAGATTCAAAAGGAGAAACAAGAATACTATTAGAAGAAGAGAACATATGGTCTAAGAGTATTTAGTTTTATACAACAATTAGAAAGAGATTTAGAGGTGCTTAGTAGGGGGCACCATAAAAATTTTAGTAGCTAGGTCAATCTCAAAGCATAACCTAGGGGAACTAGAATAGGGGCAAGACTAGATAGCAATCACAAGTAGCAAGCACACTAATTTCTATAGCTAGAGTTGGCTAGGCTCCTCAGTGTCTGACTTGTCATAAAAGACACAAAGGGGAGTGCTAGAAGAGCAAGCCAGGAGTATGTTTTGAGTATGGGTCACCGGATCACTTCCTGCATAATTATCTTACTAGAGTATATATTGGTTAGAGGTTAGTGAACACATTTGCTTAAGGTCAAATGAGAGATCAAGGTGATAGTAGAGATAAGACACAAGAGGCTTAAAGGGATAGAGCATAGTCTAGAGTTGAGCACAAAGCTTCTGCCCAATAGTATGTTATTAGGGCATAAGAGAAGGCTAATGAGTCAGATGTTATAAATAGCATATTATACCTCTTCGACTCACCTGTATTAGCTTTAATTAATCTAGGGTCTACATAGTCGTATGTTTGCATACCATGAGCACGAGATTAAGGGTTAGAATCAGAACTTATGGACCTAGAAATTTTGGTTAGCAACCCTTTAAGCCAGTATGTTATAGTAAATAAGATTTATAAGAAGTGTCCTTTGATAGTTCCAAGACACCAGTTTTTAACTGATCTCATTTAATTATCATTCGATGAGTTTGATTTGATATTAGGCATGGATTGGCTATCCAAGTACTAGGCTATTTTAGATTGCAAGTTAAAGAGGTTAACTCTTAAAGATGATGATGGGACTGAAATTATAGTTATGGATGAGAGGACAGATTTTTTATCTAATGTTATCTCAGCGGTGGCAACGAGACACATGTTAAGAAAAGGGTGTTCAACTTTTATAGCTTATGTTTATGATACCCAAGGTGAGAAGCTAGATTTTAGTAATATATCAGTAGTGTCAGAGTTTGTGGATGTTTTCCAAAAGAGTTACTCAGTTTACCACTAAAATGGGAACTTGAGTTTAACATTGAAGTTTTACTTGGCACGACTCTAGTATCCATAGCTCCTTATAAAATGGCTCCAATAGAGCTAAAAGAATTAAAGATCTAGCTATAAGAGTTGCTAGATTGGGGCTTTATAAGGTTGAGTGTCTCTCTTTAAAGAGCTCCTACAATGTTTGTGAAGAAAAAGGATGGTACTCTTCAGTTGAGTGTAGATTATTTTCAATTGAAAACAGTGACTATCAGGAACAAATATCTATTACCATAGATTGATGATCTTTTTTATCAGTTTAAGGGTGCAGGAGTGTCCTCTAAGATTGACGTAAGATCTAGTTATTATCAGTTGAGATTAAAGGAAGTAGATGTGGTGAAAATAGCATTTAGGACAAGATATGGCCATTATAAGTTTTTGGTAATGCCATTAGGGCTTACTAATGCTCCTGTAACTTTTATGGATCTAATGAATAGAGTTTTTAGATTGTATCTAGATCAGTTTGTAATTTTTTTAATTGATGATATCTTGGTGTATTCTAAAAATAAAAAGGATCATGAACATCACTTAAGGATAGTAATGCAAATTTTGAGAGAGGAGAAGCTTTATGCCAAACTTAGCAAATGTGAGTTTTGGCTCAATGAGGTATCTTTTCTTAGACACATAGCTTCTACAGAAGGAATTCGAGTCAATTCTAGCAAGATACAAGCAATCATGGAGTAGAAGCCACCTAGGAACACCATAGAGATCTAAAGTTTTCTTAGGTTGGCTAGTTATCAGAGATGATTTGTCAAGGGTTTTTCTTTGTTAGCAGCCTCTATAACACTTCTATTAAGGAAAGATGTTAAATTTATCTAAGATGACAAGTGTTAAGAGAGTTTCGACAAGCTTAAGGTTATGTTGATAGAAGCACTTATACTAGTTCAACTGGTTTCTGAGAAGGACTTCACTATCTATAATGATGCCTCACATAATGGGTTAAGGTGTATTCTAATGCACGAAGGCAAGGTAGTTGCCTACGCTTCTAGGTAGTTGAAGCAAGATGAGAAAAACTACACTACTCTTGATATGGAGTTGGTAGCCATAGTATTTGCATTAAATATTTAGAGACACTATTTTTTATGGTGAAAAGTGTTACATATACATGGATCACAAGAGTTTGAAATACTTGTCTACACAGAAAGAACTGAATTTGAGATAGAGGTGATGGATGGAGCTAATAAAAGATTATGATTGTATGATTGATTATTATCCCAACAAAACTAATGTAGTGGCTGATGCTTTGAGTAAAAAGTTTTTGGCAACCATGAAAGTTATGAATGTTAGATTTCAAATTATGCCTGATAGTTCTTTGTTAGCTAAAATGCAAGTCAAGTTTGTTGTAATCAATAAAAGATAGGAAGGAAGATGATTATAGGTTAATGAGTGTGATAAGTGCCATTCAAGAGGGGAAGTTTATTGAATATGAGTTAAAGAATGGTGGTTTTTTGTATTACCATGATAGAATTTGTGTTATAGATCTTAAAGAGTTAAAGAGACAAATTCTAGATTAGGCATACAATACTTTTTATGTCTAGGTAGCACAAAAATGTATCAAGACTTTAAAATGTCATATTGTTAGTCGGGTATGAAGAGAAATATATCTGAATATGTGACCACATTCCTCACTTGTCAATAGGTGAAGGCAAAAAATCAAGTTCCTTCTAGCTTGCTATATCCCATAGAAATTCCAAAATGGAAATGGGATAAAGGCACTATGGACTTTGTAGTTAGATTGCCTATAACAAGAAACAAGCATGATTCTATAATGCCTATGTCCCGAAGCTCTGTGAATAGTGCCACTAAGTCTAAAAAGTGTGCTCGAGGTGTCGGGTCACTTGCACATAAACTGAGGTAGTGATACTAGTCATGAAACTTTTAGAGGCTTTAATTTGATGGAAAAGGCAAAATTTAAAAATTTAGTAGAACCAATAATTCATTATGGACTTTAAGTTACCTCTCTGTGTAATAAAAATCTTTTGAGTTGGGAATGACTCGAGCTGCGCATAAATGGACCTGAAAATATTAGACCCTAAAGCTCAAAAATTCCACAGAGTTTATTGGTGAAATAATTTTTCAATTATAAGGTTGTTTGCAAATTCTTGTAATTTTTAAAGTTGGCATAAAAATCGAGGTAGTCTAAAAACTATCCTATCGATGGAATTTGGCCATAAAAATTTATGAGCTTGTAGAGCGGATTAAAATATGAATTTTAAAATAAATAGTGTAATTTTTTCAGGTTCATGTGAATTTTGGTGAATTTTTGAATTTTTTAAAAAATTGAGATGTTTTGAGATAGCTTGAGTGGTTGTTGGACCCACCCGCACTTGGCCATTTTGCCTAAGGCCCATGCCAAGTGGCAAAGGTGAGTGACAAATGGACTTTTCCACTTAAACAAAAACGAAAATTTTTCCTTTGCTACTAGCCAAAAATTGATGCCTTCTTTAGCCTCTTTCCCCATGTTCATCATCTTCTCCACACCATTCATGGGATTTTTTCTCACTTAAATTCAATTTGATGTGTTAGGGAGCTAGAGGAAGAAGAATTATGGCAAAAGGAGTAGCCAAGAATTAATGAAAAATCTCTAAAGTTTCTTGGACAGAAGCTATCTAATAAGTGTGCAAGGTGAGTTCCATGGCTTCCTCTTTAGTTTTCCTTAGTTCTTTTGGGCTAAAAATGGCTATTTAGGATGCCTAAGGTCTAATACCATGTGGTTTAATTGTTTTTGAGGTGATTCAAGGGGAGAAAAAGCTTGAAAAAGGGATGAAAAGTGGACCGTAGCATTCTAGAAGTGTGGATTTAAGGGGCTTAAAGTGTGGAATCCTTCTTTCCTAAGTTTAAGGTAAGTGAATTCAAACATTCACTTCTTGCTCTTCAATTTCAATAGCTTTTCTTTTAGGTTTAAGAATGGTTTAAGTACACAAATTAGCTTAGGTAGGTGTTTTCATTGAAGGATTGTAATATATGGCATGATGGAATATGAATTGTGTGGTTATTTGATTAAAGGAAGAAATGTGAATGTTAATCTTGTTATTGGTTGAGAGATATGCAAGTAGTTTAAGGTGTGCTTATAATGTTTAAGGCATAAATTGATGGCTTTAGTATGGATATGTAATGGTATTCCTTATGAATTGATAGAAAAATACATGATTGGCATAAGGTATGTATGTAGTCGAGAGGCGTGAGCATGGGTTAAGGCATGAATATTGGGTGTATGATATGTGTATCATGGTAAAAATTAGAGGGTGACATAGAAATGCATGTGTATAGGGTGATTTTAGGTGAAACAAGGCATGTACATGTGTGTGTGATGTATAGTTGAGACATGTAAGGCTTGTGTAATGGCATGGCATACATGGTATGAGATATATATGTGTGTATGTATGCTAGCATGGTAATATTTAAGATGTAGGTATGATAAGTAATGCCAAAGTGTATGTAATGGTGATGAATCTCTTAATGGCCGAGAGGTATGAGTGCCATGGGGAGGCATGGTAAGTATGGCATGTGGGCAAACTTAATGTGCATGAGTGATATGATATTATGTGTCTGTAATGCATGGTATAGAAT
>CANXYI010489967.1:0-11225 GCA_948208565.1 Hura crepitans
CCTCCCCCCCCCCCCACCCCCCCCCTCCCCCCCCCCCCCCCCCACCACATTTTTTTAATGATACGGCGACCACCGAGATCTACACTCCGGATTACACTCTTTCCCTACACGACGCTCTTCCGATCTTCCAAAAAATCTACCATACCATCATTTTCTCTTCCCAATTGCCATCTTGCATTTATTTTTTTAATATATTATATTTTGCTTGATTAATTTAGTTAATTTTTAGATTGTACCTTAATATGCAACTCTAATACCATTTGTTTACATATCAATTTAAGTAGGAATTTCGAATTTTTTACCAATTAAAGTTTGATAAAAATGGATATTTTTCTATGAACAAAAATGACTAAAATAGATTATAAAAAGGATACTGTTATGGGAAAATTATTTGTTAATTCTAGTTAAAAATATTGCCTTGTTGATTTTTAAACCCAATACTAAAAATAATTAAACAATGAAATATAAATTGATAAGTTTATATTAATGTTCTTTACTTTTTTTATCAATTAACCAAAAATAAAAAAAATTATCCAATTATAAAAAGCAAAATACAAGAACACGAGAAATTACCACGTGTCGTTACAAGATGAGCACCCGATATTTTCCTTTGTTATTAGAACATATCGCGATATTCTGTTTCCTTCTTACAGCGAGAATTTTCTGTCCTAATCTGGTGGTTTATGTTGCAATTAATCCGAAACCGAAGGATATTAATATCCACAAAAGCTGAAACATAAACAACAGTTAAAAAAAATAAAAAAAAAAAAAGGTTTTTTTTTTTAACATTTTACATTCTCTTTCTTTTTCTTTTTTTTTTCCTGAAGAAAAAGAAAAAGAGGGGAAAATCTCTTAAATCTTATTTTCAATAAACATTTTGTTCTTTTTGGCTTTTAGATTGGCATCAAAATTCTGCTATTTCCAAAGGTAATATTTTCTACATTTTGTTCATATATTTATCTTGGAATTTATGTTTTTTAAATTGAATTTTAGAATTTCTCTTTGATTTTCAAGGAATATATATAAAAAAAAGAAAAATAGAGATGCAATTTTTTTTTTGTGAAAATATATTGTTTAAACTATGTTTATGAATATTTTTTATATGAATCAATCAATGATAATCATACAAGAAAATAGTTTTTATTTATTTTAGATAATAATTTATCATTGGTTTGATTAATAAACTGGATTTTGTTTTATGGCTCTTGCCATGTGTTCTATTTATTTAAAATTCTATATGAATAGTTTCTGAATTTTTATAATTTAAATTATTTTCCATCAATATATAAATTGTTTGGTTATTTGCTTTCAAATGTCAGGAAGCAGGTAGCCCTGTGTTTGTATATGAATTTGACATCTCAATTCACACGTTATCATCTATTGATTTTTTTATATTTAAAATTGAAAAATTTCGTAAATTTTATTTTTTTATAGAGATTATCAAATTTGTTTTTTCTTTTTTTGACTATGTACCATATTTTGTTTTTGAATAAGATTTTTGTTTTATTTTAGATTTAGTGTAAATAATTATTTATTTTTCATAGAATATTATTAATTTCATTCATAAACGGAAACATGTATTTCTTGTGTATTAAAATTCTATATTTTTCTATCTTCAGGCCTGCAAGAAAGATGTTTAATGACGAATTGATATAATATTAAGAATTATTGTTTACCTAAATCAGATCGAAATTTCCTAACTTTGACGATATGGACTCCATTGAGAATAATGATCTTCTTGAAGACATCTCACAGATCAAGGGGAATTATAAAGGTGCCTTTTTTTTTTTTTTCCTTCTAATCACATGCTGTAATTAAGTACATAAATTCTAAAAAAAATTTCTTTAATTCAGTCTACAGGAAAAATCAATTAATCACAAATTGATATTTATAAAAAATAATTATTTTTACATTTTTAAAATATTTTTTGTCAATTTTTATTTATAAATTTTTAAATTTACTAAAATCTATTCGAAGTAATTTTTTTTTTATTTTTGAAGAGAAAATTTTAGGAATAAAATCTGTTTATTTGGAAAAGTTTTTGGCGAAAATTGAGGTTGTTGTTATATTTATTTGCAGAAATTGAGAGTAAATTAGTGGCGAGGATTCTGAGACTCCTGAATGGGCAAGACAAACCCAGAAAAAGATCAGAAATTATTGGATTGATTCACGAATTTCACAAGCAGTACCTATCACTCTATGCACAATATGATCATCTCAGAGGAGAGATGGGGAAGAGAGGTGGATCCAGAAAAGCAAACAAAAGTTCTTCATCTATGCCAAGCTCTGATTCTTCAGAATATTATTCATCTGACGAAATCGAAAATGCCAACAAAACACATAACTATGAGGGTTCAGATTCTGAGTCCGAAAATTCTGAATTGCTGTCCTCTTCCGCAGAGCACGAGACTCAACTTTCCAAACATCAAAAAGCTAAGAGGAACAAAGGACATGAGCTGAAGCTTGAAGTTTCAGGTCAGATCAAAGAGTTAGAAGAACAATTAACTACGCTTCAGACAGACTTGGAATCGTCGCGCAAGCTGAAAAATGACCTTCAGGTTCAGATTGAAGAGAAGGAAGCTCAAGTTCATCAGCTTCAGGATTCTAATGTACAACTTCAATCTCGGGTTTTGGAGCTCGAGAATAAGTTAGAAAAGAAAGGACTTGAAGTTGGTGAACTGACCCTGGAAATGGCGAAGAAAGAGAAGAATTTAACTTCCGAGATTGAAATGCTAACAGAACAGGTAAAAGAAAGAAATCAAGAATCGATTCAAGTCCAGGGATTGAGGGATGAGATGGAAAGTATGAAAGAAGAATTGGCAAGAAAGGCTAGTTATGAACAAGAATTGCAGAACGAGAAACAAAATCTTTTGGTTCAGGTGGAGGAATTGAAGTCAGAAATGAGCTCTCTATGTGATCGAAAGAACGAGCTGGAAGAGACGATAACGAGCAAAACTCGAGAAGCAAATGAGCTGAAAGAGGAAAAAGATAAGCTGCAAAAGGAATTCGATTCATTTGTGAGTGAGAAGAACAAGCTGGTGAAACAAGATTCTGCTGACAATCTGATAGAAATGGAAAATGAAATCCCGAACCAAACAACCAAGAACGGAGAGCAACATAAACTTGTAAAAACTCAATCATTAGACATAAGAAGACTAATGAAGATGGAAGCCCCTCGATATCGATCAGGGGATTCGCCCAAAGTCATAAACCATCAAGCTTTAGAAAGGAAAGTGTCTGAAGCAGCAGAAAAGTTCCAAATGAAAATGGAAAACCAAATCCGCCTCTTAGCTCAAAGAATTCGAGTTGCTGAGCAAATCCAAACCGAAACCAAAGACAACCACAAGAAAATAGTAGAGAAGCTCAAGCTAGAAAATAAAGAGCTGGACGAGAAGAATGCAATTTACGAAGCAGAGGCCAAGAAACTTAAGGTTGCGGTTTCAGAGTCAGAAAGAAATTTATTGTCAGGATTGGACTTGATGGTGGGGAAATTAGATGAGGAAAATGAGAAATTCTACAACAGAATTTCAAGAATCACAAATGAGCTTGAGATTGCAAGGAAATGGATTACATTGAAAAATGATGAAACGAGAAAGTTGAAAGAAGAGCTGCAACGTTTTTCTACTCAACAAGAGGAGGAGGAGGACAAGGAAGAAAATGTTGAATGCTTATTTACAAGCCAATTAGAGAGGAAAGTGGAAGATTTAGAGAGTCAAGTGGAAGAAAGAGAAGAGATAATTTCATGTCTGAAAGAGGAGAAAATGGAGGCTATTAGGCAACTCTGTGTTTTGATTGATTATCATCGCCATCGTTATGATCATCTTGGAGAAGCAGTTTCAAAGATGCCAAATGCATTCAGGAAACCAGCTTGAGTCAGTCATATGTTGTTTGTTTTTAACATTCAGGTAATGATTTTTTTTTTATGTACAATATTTACCCAAACCTGGGTTTTATTGAAGAATGTTTTAATAATGCAAATTGTTTTTTGTTTTTAATATTGTTTAGCATGCGCGACTGCTGATCCGATTAATTCGGATTGATTTCAAAACACTCGCTTTTTTAAAAAAATTAAATGCAATGAATATGTCAATGATAATTTTCCAATTATGTATGGAAAATAATAGAAACTTTTTTTTTTATTTTTTGCTTTTCTTTTCTTCTTCCTTTTAGCTTTGTAAAGTCTATCAAATTATAACTTTGAATTATGGATGAGTATCAGATATATCTTCTCAAGAATTCTCACTTCTTTTGTTGTTATTAATGGCTAATAGAGTAATTTTATATATCCCATTGAATTTCTGAGATGGCTCGTAAAGTGGCTTCTCCATACCCTTGAATATGATTTTATGGTTTGTGATTAATCTCTTATTCTTGAATTCTCATAATTTTCTTTAATTATTCTAGATGGTCAGATCAATTATTTTATTAACTTTTGTTTATCTTGAATTATATGTCAACTTTTCTTTTACGTTCTTTAATATGCTTTTATTTCTCTGCATTAATTATTCAACGGTAATTAGATATAAAGCATAATTAAAGTCGTAATTATTAAAAAAATTCTTTTGAATTTTGGGAGACTAGATTCAATCATAATTAGTGTTTAAGCAAAATTCTTTTAATCAAAATACTATAAAATTATATTTTTTAAAATGCCATTTCAACTAATAAAATAATTTTTTAAAAAAATATCAAAATCACAATTAAATGTTACGTCATTTATTACGCATATAAATTAATATTTAAATTTGAATATAATATATACAAAATAGTATAAATTCATATATAAAGTAAATAAAAATAGTTCTAAGCGAAATAGAGTTATATGTAATTTATTGTTTAAAGATCGGAATTCAATTTTTTATTATTTTTTATTTTAAAAAATCAAAGGCTATTAAATTGGAGTACTTAATGGGATTGAAGCTCTAGCTTGCAAATGGCATAGTAATTGTCAGAAAATTTTCTTAATTAATAGATGCTATCTGAACCATAAATGTTACTATCTTCAATTAAATCATAAAAAATTAAAAAAATAGACAGATTCTCAGTTAAAATTGAAAATAAATTAACTAATTATAAGTGTTTTTATTGCTTAATTGATGCTCTCCGCGTCTTATGAGTCTACAGGATTTTTATTATGAATTCCGCATATTAAATATATTTTTAAATTATTATATTAATTTTTTGTATTTAATTCATTTAATAATTACAAAATAATGAGTAAAGTAAAGTATGAAATTAAGGTTGTGTAAAATCGAACCAAACCGAAATTTTAACAATTTGGTTTTTTCGATTTTTAGTTCGGTTATGTATAATAATTTTAGTTTAATTAATTCGATTTTTAAAGGGTAAAAATTAAAAGAATCGAACTGATCGAACTTATCAAAATGATGTCATTTTCATGTAAAAACGGCGTCGTTTTTTGAGTTTTATATATAAAAAAATAAAAAATATATATAATTTTGATTTTTTTGATTCGATCCTATAAAAAATTAATTTTTTTGATTCGATTCTTATAAAAATTTCAATTTAATTCTAAAATTTTTTAAAATTTAATTTTTAATTTTTTCAATTCGATTCAATTTTAAATCGAATCGATCACTGCACATGCCTATGTAAAACACTTTAGAATTAGCCAAATGTGGACAAATAAAAACGAGCGCGGGAGCACAAAACGCGTGGTGGGGCCTAAAGAATATCCAAATTATTTTCCAACACTGATTTTCCCGCCCGATATAGAAAAGCGAACCGCGTAATTTTGACCCGAATGGCAATACATTAAATGACAAAGGAGGAGATTGTGCATGGCAGTTTAGTAATATACATTGAATATAAAGGGTTTTAAGATAGAAGAGTAAGGTGCAAAGGTTCCATCTCCCCTGCAATTGAAGCTGCAATTGCTCTACCTCTCTCTTTTTAACGCTCTAAACCCAAACAAAACCACTTTCCGTTTATATATTTTTTTTTCAATTAACCCAACCAAATCTCTCTCTCTCTCTTCATTTTCCCTTTCGATTGTGTTTCGTTGTAGGCTCTCTCTCTGTGATACACTCATGTTCGAGCTTTGAAGCTCTGAATTAGAGGTAATCCATCTGGTTATTGTTTTGAATCTGATTAGATATTTTTTTTTCTTTTTCTTTTTTTGTTTTCGATTTTTTTTTATCTTTGATTTTTTAATTCAATTAAGTTTTAAGCTCCATTTTTACTGTTATTTATTTGCATATTTAAGTAGAGTTTTGTTGATTAGATCAGTACTCTCTTTTTTTCAGTATGTGCGTTATGATTTTCTAACTTGCTTTGGTCCTTTTTTTTTTTTTAAGTTAGTTCTAATTCAGGAACTCGTGGTCATTTGATTAGTTTTCTCTATCTGTTTCTTTTGATTGTTTATTAATTTCTTTGATTATTTTCAGATTGGTTCTGCACTGGAATACTGCAGTATCTTATTGCAAAGCTTTCTGAATAAAGCTTCACAAGGGAAGTGAACAAGAAAAAGGAAATTTCCAGGTAATTAGGATTTTCTTGCATTTGACGTATCGGTAGCTGTCTAGGTGAAGAAATTGTTTTTATAGATTAAAATTTAAAGATTGTATTTTAAGCTATTATTTTTAGTAATCATTATCCGGTGTATGGGAGATACTAGACTTCCTTATATGCTTCCGCTGAACTCCGCCGTTAGTGTATGTTACGCGCGGTGGTCCCCGTAGCCTCTGATGGTTCGCCATTTGCACTTATGGTGCTTCTCGCCTTGTGTTAAATATAACAAAAAGAACGGCAGATATTTCTGATATAATAGCTGTCTTTTTAAATCCTTGAGAAAAAAGAATTCAGTAGTGCTAATGAAGTGGCGCCAGATCTACACTGACGTGGTCTGGTTATAACTTCTTTTTCACCTTTTTTTGATTATTTTCGAACTTGTTCGATGAAATCACGTTTTATCATAAATTGTTATGTGAATTCAAAATAATAATATTTGAAGCTCTCTTATTAATAATAATAATAATAATAATTGCAAGCACAAAATTAGAAATTTTCTGCATCTACGTTTGTAAAAATCATGTTACTTGTGAAAGTTGATTGATATTTCTGCCCCAAAGAAAAGGTAGGATTCGAATTAGTTCATAGGAATTGCACTGCCCATTTTGTGGCGTCTAATCCCCCATTCATTGAGTGTGAATATTACTGCTTATAATTTAGGGGCCAGATTTATATTATTTATGACACACACTTTAAATTGTGTAGCATATTTAAAAGTTTTGGGCTGTCCCATCACGGCCCATTTGACCCATCAA
Source organism: Hura crepitans (assembly GCA_948208565.1). NCBI lineage: Eukaryota > Viridiplantae > Streptophyta > Magnoliopsida > Malpighiales > Euphorbiaceae > Hura > Hura crepitans. The sequence goes on from CANXYI010489967.1 coordinate 7,287, forward strand.
TAATAATAAAAATGAAAATTTCTTATTTAAAACCTAGTCAATCTTTATTTGTTACATAAATAAAAGTGGCAAAAAAAAAGTGCCACATCAAAAAGAATACCTCTTCAACCATTTTTGCTTTTATGGTAAACAAAGATCGGCTAGCAGGAATTTTCCAATAAAAATAAACAAAAAAAAAATCAATATAAGGTATTTCGGTTTCACAATTGTGACGTCCAATAGAACAATACTTTTCCTATGCCTAGAATAGACGGTAGCACCATCCCTTTTTTTTCTAATTTTTATTTTTTTTATGGACACTGTTAAACTTTTATGGATCTAAGCTCATCGTTGTACATTAGTTGGGCTCTTGGTTATCTGAAGGTTAACTATGAGTTGCTCAGTAGTAGATAATACTATTCAAATTTTATTTGTTCTACAACAGAACGCAAAACATTGTTTTAATGTGTTGATAGGATGTATAGATGGAGTGGCTTTTATTTGCACGCATAGTGCCTAGCCACCTATTCTTGCGTTCAAACTTTGATAAATCGGGAACAAGCTACTGGAAAGGTTGCTAAATTGAATCATGGGTTCTGAAATGTGAACTTTTTATTTTTATGTTACTTTTTTCAGATTTCGGACAACTACATGCACGACGAGAACACCTTGTTTTAAGCTGCTTGACAATTTGAAGAGATGACGAGGCGGCGTTGGAGGGACTCTCTAAAATCTTTCTTTGGAAATCACATCAATGCAGAGAGAGCCGAACAGCTAAAGGGAACTAAGACAGGTGATCTTCTATATTAATTCAAAAGATTTTTGTAGGTTATTCTTAGTATGTTGGATGAAAATAGCATTATTCAAATGAGATAAAGCAATTTTATGCTCTGTGATTAGCTTATGCTACTCCAAGTTCCGATTTGTATGCTATTTCGATTCATGTTCAAATGTGTATATTTTGCTTGTATTGAAAAGTTGTTGAGTTTAATTTAGTCGGCAAGTTGTAATCTATGTGGCAAGCATATACATCTTGAGCTTGTTCTGTCCTTCTTAACTTTGAATCATGTTTAAACATAGACATTTTCTTCCATTTGATATGTGGTGAGAATCCTGGTTGATGCAGAAATCGAGGACAAAGTAAAAAAGATCTTGAAGCTTATCAAAGGGGAAGACCCTGAAGAAAAAGATGGGGTTTCAGTAGAGAACTCCAAAAAAGAACCCCTGGTCGAGCTAATTGAGGATTTTCAGAAGCATTATGAATCGCTTTATGACCAATATGATCATCTGACAGGAGAGCTAAGAAAGAAGTTTCATGGAAAACAGGGAACAGAGAGCTCTTCCTCATCAAGCTCAGACTCGGAACTAGATTACTCTTCAGATAACAAAGGGAGCAAAAATGGAAAATTGGAGAGCGAATATCAGAAAATAACAGATGACATAAAGCAAGAACTTGAAACAGTGAATCTAGAAGTTGCAGACCTGAAGAGGAAGTTGACAGCTTTGACTGAAGAAAAGGAAGCTTTAAGTTTGGAACATAATACTGCTTTAAGCAAGATACAAGAAGCAGAAGAGATTATCGGAAATTTGAAATCAGATGCTGAAAGATTAGATGGAGAGAAAGAGAAACTTTTGTCTGAGAATGGAGAATTGAAGCAAAACCTAGAAGCTTGTCACACTACAGAAGCAGAACTGAAGCAGAGATTGGAGGAGATGAGCAAAGAGAAAGACACTGCAATTAGAAGGGCTGAAGAGGGAGAGAAGATAACAGGAGACCTAGAAATTGTTGTTAATCAATTGCAAGAAGAAAAAGCAGTTCTTGGGCGAGAAGTTTCTAGTATGAAGCTGCAACTAGAATCTGCAGGGCAGCAACCATCTGAGTTAAGCCAAAAGTTGGCAGTTATTGAGGAAAATAAATCTTTGAACCAAAGATTGGCAGATGCAAATAGTGAGAAAGACAATCTGCTCATAGAGAAAGAGGCTGCTGCAAGAAGAATTGAAGAGCTAGAGAGTCAGAAAATCGAGTTAATTAACCAAATTGCAGATCAGCAAAAAAGGCTGGAAGAGCAGGAGGAGGCATACAGGAAGCTAAGCGAAGAGTATAAGCATTTGGAAGTTTGGTTCCATGAGTGCAAGGCAAATCTAGAAGCAGCTGAAAGGAAAGTGGAAGAAAGTGCTAAAGACTTCCACAAGAATGGTGGTTCCAAAGAGCAGATTATAGCTGATCTGGAAGAAACAGTCGAGGACTTGAGAAGAGATCTTGAAGTAAAAGGCGATGAGCTCAATACTTTGGTTGAGAACGTCCGCACAATTGAAGTCAAGCTTCGGTTATCAAACCAGAAGCTCCGGGTCACTGAACAATTACTAACTGAGAAGGAAGAGAGCTTTCGAAAAGCAGAAGCAAAGTACCAGCAAGAGCAGAGAAAGCTAGAGGAAAGGGTTGTTAGGCTACTGGGAATTATAGCTGCCACTAATAAAGCATTTGACATGATAGTCAGAGATACCTCGGAGAAAGTAAACAGTAACATGGCACAAGTGGATGCTTTGACATTAAAGTTCGAAGAGGACTGTAACAGATATGCAAATTGTATTTGGGAAATGTCTACTGAAATTCAGATTGCAAAGAATCGCGTTACTGAGATGAAGAATGAGAAGCAACAACTAGGAAAAGAAGTAAGCGATCTAGTTATGCAGCTGCAAGGTGCAAAAGAACGGGAATCGGCACTGAAAGAGAAAGTTAAGCTCTTAGAGATTGCGGTAAGCGTCGATCGAGGGGAGAAAAAGAATTTAACCAATAATGTCACTAACCTGGAGAAAAAAGTAGCAGAATTGGAGATGATAATGAAAAAGAAAGATGCAGATATAGACGACCTAGGGGAGGAGAAGAGAGAAGCCATAAGGCAGCTTTGCCTGTGGATTGACTATCACCGCAGTCGCTGTGACCATCTGAGAGAAAGGATCTCAAAGACTTCCGCAAGAGGCCAGAGGGCAGCTTAGAAGTCCAAATTTATTTTTCATTTTGGTAATTAATGGTGATTAATATTTGACTGCTTCATTGCTTCATTTTTTTTAAAGGGCATTGTGGATATCAACATTTTAGGTGAACTTCGATGGTTATGACTTACTGTATATCATAGGGCTTGCTCGCTTGTACTTTGGTTCATCTACGTGAGGTTGTATAGGATTCTTGGTCGATTAGGATTGTGTTTAAAGGGAAAAAAAGTTTAATTGTTTTGGTGTGTGCTTGAACATTCTTATTCCATTATTCCTCTACAATCTTTACGATAAAAGAGGAAATTAAACATGCCGGCATGAAATTATCCGTCGCTAGCATTGCTACAATAACATGGGTTTTGCAGGTTCCCTTATTCATCTTAATTCCTCTCTGTTATTTTCCTTCGCCTTTTTACTTGAATTTGTGTTACGTAGGAAGTTGCTCATATTACCAGATTTTGAGGAACAAAAGAGGGTTATTCATGGTGTTGCTGCAAGCAAAATTTATTCGATTCAATTGTACAGTTAAAAATGGGAATAAAGATTCTTATTTGATGGTCCCCCAAGCCAAGTTAAGCTACAGAATTTATTTATGTTTGACATGAATACTATTCAAATAGTAAATGCACAAGGAAAATGATTGGCTTTTCAGCTGCAAGTTCCGTTTTCCTATTCAGCATGCAGTGAAACCCATTATCAAAAAGGATCAACAACGTCAATTTCAATCCCATTTGGCAAAAAAGAAGGGTTCACTTGGAGGAAGGAAAAAATAACCAGTGAAATAAAATATTCAATATATATATATATATATATATATCAAATTCTACTTAATAAAACTATCACCAATCACAGATAGAACTGGGTAAATGTAAGATTTAAATTATCTAGAAACCTAATTGCAAACACAAGATGCATCCTTTCCTAGCAAATGCTTATTGCCATAACATACAAGAATAAGAAATCTAA
>CANXYI010490039.1:0-16176 GCA_948208565.1 Hura crepitans
AGAGCGAGTTGAGTGAGCATAAGCTTATGGGACTAGATTTGGTTAAAGATACTGAAGAGAAGGTGAAGATCATTAGAGAAAGATTGAAGGCTGCTTTAGATAGACAAAAATCCTATATGGATTTAAAGAGAAGAAATATCAAGTATAAAGTTAGTGACAAGGTTTTTCTTAAAGTATCTCTATGGAGAAAGGTGTTGAGGTTCAATAAGAAAGGGAAGTTGAGTTCGAGGTTTATTGGACCATATGAGATCATAGAACGTGTAGGTCTATTGGCCTATAGACTAGCTTTAGCTTCAGAGTTACAATAGATTCATGATGTGTTTCATGTCTCAATGCTAAGAAGATATAGATCAGACCCTTCACATGTTTTGATAGCTGATGAAGTGGAGATAAGACCAGATTTTTCATATGAAGAAGAACCTGTTAGTATCCTAGCTAGAGAGGTTAAGGAATTATAGAACAAGATTGTGTCGGTGGTGAAAGTCTTATGGCAACATCATAGTATGGAAGAGGCTACTTGGGAAAGTGAAGCTCAGAGGAAGGAACAATGCCCACATTTGTTTGAACCAGGTATGTCGAGGGTGACATCTTTTCTAAGAGGGGAAGAAATGTAACGACTGGAAAATCCCTAATCTCATGTATAGTACTTCTCGCGATGAATAGTACTTCCCGAAACTCAAGTTACACTAAGCATATTGATGGGAAGGATTAATTACAAGAGAATTTTGGGCAAAGTTTGAAGCCAATTCAAAGTCATTTGGATGGTTAAAAATGCTAATTAAGATCTTACGGTAGTGTTATGTGAATAGTGTCACAGGCAAAGCTGAATTATAATATAAATAAAAAGTTACTTAAAATAATCCAAAAATATTAAAACTTGATACACAAGTATTCTAAATAATCCAATGGCTTTGCGATCAGAATTTTGAGTTTGGAAATTATTTTTACCCAATTTTAGGGATAAAATATATTAATTTTTTGGGTTATTGTTGGAATTTGGGCACAAGATTTTGAGAGAATTTAGGGCTTGGATTTAGGGAATTTTGGGGATAGGAATTGAGGAAAACCAAGTTTCCTATTAGTTATAATAATTTTTTGAAGCAAAGAAAAATTATTTTTTAAAAAGGTAAAAAAGGAGAAATTTTACTCTCCTTCCTCACATACCAGACAATCACCTCCACTCCTCCTCCACCTTTAATTTCTACCACTCCCTCTCTCTCTTTTTCTCTTATGGTTTCTTATTCCATAAAGGGACCCACCTTGCGAGGTTATACCCAAAATGATGAGAATTTCGAGATGAGTCTGTGGACACCAAAATCGTTCGGAATGGTAGGGTATTTCAGGAGGAAAATCAAGAAAAAAACTAAGGTGAATAGTAAGCTTCTCTCTCTCAAGTTTTCTTTTTCCACAAATTTTATTTTTCATGAGTTCTTAGGGTGTTGTAAAGCACATATTTAGGCTCAGAATAAGATTATTTTATATTAATTTTTTATTTTTATGCCCTTTTGTATTCATAAGCAAAATGACAACCTCAGCCTTTCGAGGTAATGAGAAGGCCTAGACCAACTCTGAAGGTCCCATACAACCTTGTTGGTTATGTGTAATCACTTTGATTTGCTTAAAATTTGCATTTAATATGTAAATTACTTTATGTACTTATTAGAAATTAATGGTATTAAATGCATAAAAATGCAATAAATGTTATAATTAAAATGTATGATTAATGTAATGATTAATGCATGATATGAGATGTTTTAAAGTGGTTATAAATGATGAAATTTGCAAGAATGTTGATATGGGGTTTATTAATCCATTATGCGAGTTAAAAACTGATAATGCCATGTTATGTGCTGTATGCATAGAAATGCATGCGTATGGTCATTTTATGATTTGAAACATGTATAATGGATGTAATGGGTACTTGAATGCCATAGAATGACTTGATAAACCAATATACGGCATTATGCCTACTTAAACCATTAAGCGCGCTAATGTGTGTGTGCGGATGTTGTTGTCAATTAGAAGGTGTCGTGTGTGCATGAATGTGATGTGTTTATATGCAAAAAATGGATTTTGGATATATAATGGACATATACATGTTACAAATACATGTTGAGATTATGTATGATCATTTGGGTATTAATGTTGGAAAAATGCCAATAAATGATTATTGAGTTGATATTCATATTTTTATGTGACATATTGATATGAGGTTGTGTTTCATGCCATTGCACCTCATAAATGTCCTATGGGTGTACTAGACATCGATAGGCCTAAGTTGGTCAAGTGATGTGTTTAGGCCATGCAATGGTGCATTGAGGCCAATGATGATTTTAAGTTAATATAATTATATGAAAAGTGAAATTGGTTAAAATGACACATAATGACATGTTTAATGATGCCTATATAGTTAGATAACCTAGTTTGGATAGGTTGATCGATCAACTAGGATTGTAGTAGCTACTAGCATACCTTCAGGTATAAGACCTGCAGATCATTGATTTACATGCTAATGGGCATGAGAGCCTTTGGCCTAAGTTTGATTATGCATCTGAGGATGTGAGAGCCTTCGAGCCTAAGATTATATGCCAATATGCATGAGAGCCTTTGGGCTTAAGATTTACATACTTAAAGGGTACGAAAGCCTTTAGGCCTAAGTGTTATGCATCGATGGATGTGAGAGCCTTCGGGCCTAAGTTATATGCATTTATGGATGTGAGAGGCTTCGGGCCTAAGTGTATGTGCCTATGGATATGAGTGCCTTCGAGCCTAAGTAATTCTGTTATCCTGTCTTAGTTAGTTGTCTTATAGATATGGGCATTGGTTAAATAATTAAAATGGTTTAAAAACACATAATTAAGATTGTTTGTTAAATGACATTAATATGTGATATGTGAACATAATGAGGGCTAATGACTTAAAACTAGCCTTAAGGTGTCTAAAAGTGTTTATTATCATTTGTATGACTATTATCGATGATTATATGTGAATACAACTCAAAACATTAACATGGATAGTTATGATATGCATATATAGGCTTATTTCTGCATAATGGCAATTATGATTGAAAAATAGGTATGTCATTTTTCTTTGCGATATATGAGTTTGGTATGGTACTTTACAAGTTGTTATGGAAATGTTATGATATATACTATGCCTTATGGCCTACAAATGGCTATTATATGATATTTGTGATTTTTGGTGCATTTGATACTTAAAGATCATGACTTTATATATGTAATGCATATTATCAATTAAATCATGGTTAATTGATGTTCACATTATGCGTTAGCATTTATGCTATCAAAATGCATTATTTATGCTTGACACATGCATATTGGCATACAAGACATTAAAAATCGCATGTTTGAGATATTAGTCTGAATATGACTTATGTTGCATATAAACCATGGAAAATTCATGTTTGTGATTTTAAACCCAAAATGGCTTCTGTAAATATATGGCATGCTATAATTTATCTTTTTATAAGTTAAAGTGATTACACCATTAAGCAAAAGCTTAGCGCATTGCTTGTTTGCGATGCATAAGTAACAGGATAGTAGATTAAAGCCAAAGCTTCTGCATACAGAAGACACGAAGATAACCCCTATGTGGGTATTTTTGTACTTTTTGTAATAGTAGTTGTGATGTAAATGTAATCGTTATTATAGTTAGTGTGCTTTTATGATCCCGGAGGGATTGGGCCTAATCTGTATTTTGCAATGGATTTTTGTATTAAATATTTTAATTATGGATTTTACTTTCTATTTCTCGCATGCTATGTGATGATTATTGAGTTTGCATGTGAGATTGTTGATCATAGAGAGCCTAAGGCTCGTTGTGTTTATGTTATGATTTGGAGGGTCAGGAGGACCCATTTGAGTTGGAGATGATGTATTGAGTTTATAAAAGTGTTTTTAAATAGGTAAAAGTTTAGGAAAGTGTCCTAGTACAACTATTATGTTGCTATATTTCTAACATGATAACCCCAATATTTACCTCGTTTTACGTGCTAAAATGATTTTTAGATGTTTTATTTCATAGTTAAGTCAAGAAATGTTTTCTTATATAAAAATTTCAAATTTTAAGTGATTTTAGATAACAAAAATGGATATCATTTTGCGTGCATGCATCCCTCATTCAGGTCCAATGTATGGATCGGGCATAAGGTGCCACAAAAGTTAAGTAAGTGTGAGTTTCGGTTGACTGAGGTAGCATTTCTAGGTCACATTGCATTAGCAGAAGGCATCAGAGTGGATCCTAGTAAAGTGAAAGTTGTATTAGAGTGGAAACCTTCTAGGCATGTGACAGAGATCCGAAGCTTCCTAGGACTAGCTACGTACTATAGGAGATTTGTAAAGGGCTTCTCCATGATTACAGTCCCTTTTACTACTCTGTTACAAAAGGATGTGAAGTTTGTGTGGGATGATAAATGTCAAGCAAGCTTTAACAAATTGAAGGCAATGTTAATGGAAGCGCCTATTCTTACACAACTCGAGCAAGGGAAAGATTTTGTTATATATTGTGATGCTTCACACAATAGACTTAGTTGTGTTTTGATGAGATAGTTAGGCTTTAAAATGGGTGATAAAAGTATTGGAAGATATGCTACACAGTTATGCTATTAAATTTAAAGGAAGCTGGGATCAGTACCTATCCTTAGCTAAATTTGCCTATAACAATAGCCATTAGGCTAGTTTAGGTATGGTACCATATGAAGCACCATATGGCAGAAGATGCATAACTCCCTTTTGCTAGAGTGAAGTGGGTGAAAGTAAGATTATAAGACTTGACATGGTCAGAGATATAGAAGAGAAGGTCAAGATTATAAAGAATAGATTAAAGGCTACCACCGACTGACAGAAGTCACATGCTGATTTGAAATGGAAAGACATTGAATATGAAGTTGGTGAGAAAGTATTCTTGAAAGTATCACCATGGAAGAAGATACTCAGATTTAGCAAGAAAGGGAAACTGAGCCCTAGATTTATTGGCCTTACCACTTAAGTTACAACAAATACATAATGTATTTCATGTTTTGATGTTGAGGCAATACCAATCTAATCCCTCACATGTAATAATTATAGAGGTAGTTCAAATACAATCGAACTTAACCTATAAAGAAGAACCAGTACAAGTCTTGGCTAAAGAGGAAAAATAGCTGAGGAATAAATCCATTCCATTGGTGAAGGTGTTATGGAAATATCATAAGATGGAAGAAGCCACATGGGAAAGCAAAGAGCAAATAAAGGCTTAATACCCACACCTATTCTCATTAGAAAATTTTGAGGATGAAATTCCTTAAAAGGGAAAGGTTTGTAATGCTCATAAATCTAAGTTTCATGAATAGTACTTCTGAGACATAAATAGTTCTCGAGAAATCAGGGCACTTTGTAAGGCTAAAAAGGGTGAGTACTAGTCATAAAAATTTGATGGGATAGAAAATGTGGAAAATGAATTAAATAAAAATTTTAGCAAAATTAATGAATCAGTGTAGGTCGAGAACTAATGAATAGTAACCTTAGGTGAGTTTGTAATACCTATAAGTCGAGGCTTCATGAATAGTACCATTGAGGTCAAAAAGTATTCCTAGAGTGCTAGGACACCTTCACTAGGCTCGAGGTAGGGGTACTAGTTATAAAACTTTAAGAGGCCATAAAAATGATGAAATTGAAAGAATTTAAAGATTTAGCAAAACTAATAAATTATTTTAGGCTATAATCTAGTAGGCTGTAGGCTCAGATGGAGTCAAGCTGGGAATTGTAACACCCTCTACTAGATTCCCGAAGAAATCTAATAAGCTGTGCACTTCCCACTAGGTTACCCATCCTAAAATTTCTCCTATGTTCGTTCATTAACTCGTACTTATTTTATACTATTTAACTTATTTTGACCCCAAATTCAGTTCTATCAATTCCTATAGTTCCCTCAAGTTTATGCCATTATAGATTAATTACAAGTCAATCAGATTTTTCCTAAAATTCGGTAGTATAATGGCTGCTCAGATCACTATCCAAAATTTTGAACCTATAAAAACACTTCTATATCACATTTTCACCTTTCCTGGACTCTTCTGGTCCTCTAAGTATCAACCTAACATTGCCATTCTATCACATTTCAACATAGGCCTCAAGCCACAATTAAGAGAAAAACACAAATTAGAGCCTTAGGCTCGCATATCATCATTAAAGGCTTTACATACACAAAAAGATTAATAATTGGTTTATTACAGCCTGGATGTACCTATATAATAACATCACATGTCCTTTATATACATAACACCCATTTTCCACCTAAGTACATAGAGTGCAAAACTATACAAAATATAAATTATCAACCTTCTAATGAATAACCTCTGAACTTTACTGCACGCTTCATAAACCTACATCTTTGTTCTGGTTACCTATGCACCAAAATAGGTATGTTAAGTATATAATATACTCAGTGGTGAACTCAAGCATTTAAACCATGTCAGGTAGTTATCCATGTATATATAATCATATTATTGAGTTATTCTAATTTTAAGGTATAACTTAAGTTACTAATATGCAGAATTACAAAAGTTTCTCTTATATTAGTTCATGTCGATAAATTACTTAGTTAGTCATTTTAACTCTTGTAATCATAGTTTTAAAGTCATTATTAAATATTACATGCATAATCTTTAATAATTAAGCCAATAAGTATTGCATGTGTAAAATTACCAAAATGCCCTTACATGTGTATGGTCTAATTATTCAGGTGATTATGTCATATTATGCCTTGTATCATATTCTAATATGACATGTAATTTATATTTTTCTTATTTAATTTATTTTTGTTGGCCTATTTAGAAAGACGATGCTAACATACACTGGACCTAGAGGGAATAAAATAGTGTAATGATCCATATTTTGGACCCCTATCACTGCATCGGCCTATTTAAGTTATAGCACCCAAGGTGCAAATAATGAGGTATGGTTTGCCCAGTAGACTAGTCTATCTAATAGACTAGTATAGTGGCTCTTTGAGACCTTTCTTGCTATACCGACCTTATTTTAAAGATTAGTGATAGGTCGACTATGTCTGCCTCGTAGATTGGTCTGTCTAACAGATTAGTGCAGTGACCCTCTGAGACCTATGCCATTGCACTAGCAAAATTTTAATAACTGGCATTAGGTGGCAAGGGTTGAAAGTTGTTAGTCCAATAGACTAATACAGTGGCCCCAATATGGACCTAGGCTATTGTACTGGCCCTATTTGAAAAATAGACAGTGTAACAGTTGCTAAAATCCATAAGTTAACCGGTCAACCCATCCAGTTGGTGTCTAACTAATGGGCCATGCAACTCAATTTATGATTATTTCTTTATTGATTGACCTCTTATAATATTACTAAATGAATAACAGATAGATAAGAATTTTATGGCACAGTTAAAATTTAGCCCGGTCTGGTCTGGCCATAATTAGGCCGTACCAGGTAAATTCTCATAAGAATTTTTAAGTATTAAAATTACCAAAAACCAAGGTGTATTATGCTTGAATTTATTCTATAATTATTTCTTCAGGAGTTATCATTTACTATCCATTAGTATTTTTTATTCAAGTAATGGTCAATTAGACATTTATAGGTCATTACGGCAAGTTTTCAATAGACTTTTCTAGGTTCATTCCTTTGCCTATTTCTATGCAGTTTTCACCATTATTCACACAAGGTTCATAGGCCCTAAGCCATATAATCATTAGGCCATTTCTAAGGCCAAAACATAGGCATAAAGCCACCATTCATAAACACATATTATAGTCGTAACAGGCACCAATTATAGGCACATTATGTATTCACAAGCCATAGCCCTTAAAGGCAAATTATAAGTCACTTTGCAAACCCTTTTCTAGTCAAGTTTAAGTTCATTTTACAAGTCATCTTTCATGCCATTTTTAAGAGTATATATTAACCAAATTCATGCATTTTAATCATGTACATTAACTTTATTCCATGCCCTACAAACTACGTTAAACTTATTCCCGTCCTCATGCCTTATCATACATAAAACCTTACATATAATCATCATTTTCATGCCGTTAGCCTTTACTTAGCTCTTGGGTTGAGCCATCTTTTGGCCTTGATCATGCATTTCCATTTTGTTTATCACACATTCCACCTTTCATCCATAGCCTAACCACATACATACACACACATGCACCATTCCATACCAATTTAGTGACTTAACCATAATACATGTCTCGGCCATTCAAAGAAATCACCATAACCATGCACTAAATTAACTTACCACATGCCACACTATTCTTTCATATAGCATACAACCATAATACATGCCAAAACAACTAGCTACACATACAAGACATACCACCACATACCATAGGCACTACTTCTCACTTACTATCACCAAATTCAACAACTAAATAAGCCTGTACACATGTTAAAGCTCTCGGCTAGCCACCATATGCACACATAACAAGCCAATTCTCATCAAATCATACTTATTTTAATGTCCAATTTCTTATTACATCTAAAGGATTTCGTTAAAGCTTTGGAGTGCCAATACATGCCACTAGATTATACCCTTCTAAAACCCATTTTTAGCCCCATCAAAGATCAAATGGCATGAAAGAAATGCTAAAATTCACTTACCTCTCTAGGACACTACTTCAAACTTGCCAAAACCTCAATTCCATCCCTTCTACGAAAGCTTCTTCTCTATTCCTTCAAGTGTTTCTCCTCTTGAATCACCTTAAAATCCATTAAAACACATTTTCAAAGATGTTAGGCACCTTAAATACCCATTTCCAACAAAGAGGACTCAAGAAAACCCAAGGAAGAACAAAGAACTCACCTCAAACACCCCTTGTTGAACTACTTCTGTCCAGAAAAATTTGAAGAATTTTCATGAATTGTTAAGAGCTCTTTTTTCATAAATTATTTTTTCCATAGCTTTCTAACATTCCAAAATGAATTTAGAAACCAAGAGCTTATAGAAATGGCTAAAGGAAAGAACTAAAAATGGTCTCTTTCCCTTTGTATGGCATCGGTTCCAGCAAGGAAAAGGAGGAAAATTTTCCTCTTTTATTTAGTGGAAATGTCCACTTGTCAAGTGGCTTTGCCACTTAGCATGGGCCTTACACCAGCTGGCAATGTGTAAGTGGGTCTTATGACCACATGAAACTACTCAATTTTTGGCAAACTTCAAAAATTCACCAAAATTCACACGAACCTAAAAAAATTACAACGTTTGTTTTAAAATTCATATTTTAATCCCCTCTACATGCTCATAAATTTTTGTGGCCAAATTCCATCAATAGAATAGTTTTCAGACTGTCTCAATTTGCATGCCAACCTAAAAAATTATGAGAATTTGCAAATGACCTCTAAATTCAAAAATTCTTTCACCAATGGACTTAGTGGAATTTGTTAGCTTTAGGGTCCAATATTTTTGGGTTTGTTGGGGCACATCCTAGGTTATTCTTGACCTGAAAAATTTTTATTGCATATAAGCATAGCTTACGGTCTGAAATGAATTATTGGTTTTACTAAATTTTTAAATTTTGCCTTTTTCATCAATTTAAAGCCCCTCAAAGTTTCATGACTAGTGCAGTTGCCTTGGTTTATGTGCAAGTGACCCGACACCCCGGGCATACTTCCAGGACCTAGTGGCACTATTTATGAAACCTCGAAACAAGGGTGTTATAGTTCTTCCCCTCTTAAGAAAATTTTATCCTCAAAATTACCTATAGCAAATAAGTGAGGATATTAGGCTTTCATCTATCCTTCTAGCTCTCAGGTAGCTTCTTTTAGTGTCATAGTGCCTCCATAGCACTTTAACCAGTTATATGGACTTATTCTGTAGCTGTTTTACTTCACGAGCCAAAATCTAAATCGGTTCCTTTTTATAACTCAAATCAGGCTATACTTTAATATCTGCCATTAGAATCACATGTGATAGATCCAATCTATACCTCTTAAGCATAGAGACATGGAAAACATCATGTGTTTATTGCAGCTTAGCTGGTAATGCTAGCCTGTATGTTAGAGGTCTAACCCTTTTTGTAATTTCATAGGGTTTGATAAATTTGGGACTTAACTTCCCTTTTTCCCTAACCTCAGCACTTTTTTTCCATAGAGAAACCTTTAGGAAGACTTTGTCACTAACTACATACTTAATATCACTTCGCTTTAAATTAGCATATTATTTTTATCTCTTCGCTTTAAATTAGCATATTATTTTTAACTATCAATAGCTACTTTCAACCTGTCCCTGATTACCTTCACTTTTTCTTCCATATCTTTGATTAAATCCATATTGGAAATCTTACCTTCCCCAACTTCACTCTAACATAAGGGAGTTCCGCATCATTTGCCATATAATGCTTCATATGGAGCCATTCCTAAGCTAGCTTGGTAATTGTTATTATAGGTAAACTTTGCCAAAGATAGATACTAATCCTAGTTACCCTTAAACTCAATAACACATCCTCGCAACATATCCTTAAGTATTTGTAGCACCCTCTCTGACTATCCATTAGTCTGAGGATGAAAAGCTATGCTATAGGCCAATCTAGTTCCTAACGCTTCTTGTAGCATTTTCCAAAATCAAGAAGTAAAACTAGGAGCTTTATCAAAAATGATAGTCACTGGCATGCCATGTAACTTGGCTATTTCATCCATATATAATCTATCAAGCCTCTCTAAGGAATGATCTATTTTGACTAGGATAAAGTGAGTTGTCTTTGTCAATCTTTCAAAAATCACCCATGCAACATCACATTTACCTCTGGTTAAAGGTAGACCCAACACAAAATCCATAGTCACCTTTTCCCATTTCCACTCTAGTATTGCTATAGGATGCAACAATCTAGAGGGAACCTGATGTTTGGCTTTCACTTGTTGACATGTTAAACATCTTGCAACATATTCTGCCATATCTCTTTTCATACCAAGCCACTAATAATGAGACTTTAAGTCTAGATACATCTTTGTGCTCCCTAGGTGCATAGAATAAGGAGCTTCATGTGCCTCTTTTAGTATCTGTAACCTCAAGTCATCTATACTAGGTACACAAAATTTGTTCTGATAATACAAACACTCATCTTCTATCAATTCAAACCCTGTGGTCTTCCCCTCTTTAACTTTACTTGCGATCTGAACCAGCTATTCATCTTTTATGTGATTTTTCGTAATATGTTGTCTAAAATTTGGTCTCACCTGCAACTCAACTAATACAACATGTTTTGAAGTGTACTGTAACCTAGCATTCATGGCTTTCAAAGTTATCATACACTTCCTGCTCAGAGCATTTGCCACCATATTTGCTTTCCTCGGGTGGTAATTAATTAGACAATCATAGTCCTTTATCAATTCCAACCATCTTCTCTATGTCAAGTTTAGTTCCTTCTAAGTGAGGATGTATTTCAAACTTTTATGATCTGTATATATGAAGCATTTCTATCCATATAGATAATGCCTCTATATTTTCAAGGCAAAAATAATAGCAGCTAGCTTTAAGTCATGAGTAAGATAATTTCTTTCATGTGACTTCAACTGTCTTGAAGTATAAGCTATCACTTTCCTATCCTGTATCAACACACATCCCAAGTCATTTAATGAAGCATCACTAAATACTATAAAATCCTTACCCTATTCTAGCTAAATCAGGATAAGAGCCTCTATCAACATTTTCTTTAATCTCTCAAAACTGGCTTGACACTTATCATGCCACTCAAATATCACATTCTTTCTAATCAATTTGGTCAAAGGAGTGGCAATGATATAGAACCCCTTCACAAATCTCTTGTAATACCCAGCTAATCCTAGAAAACTTCTTATCTCTATTACATTCCTCGGTGGTTTCCATTCTAACACTTTTTTTTATTTTACTAGGGTCAACTCTGATCCCCTCTCCTATGTGCCCTAAGAAAGTAAATTCTCTCAGCCAAAACTCATATTTATTGAGCTTGGCATATAATTATTTCTCTCTCAGAGTATCTAACACAACCCTAAGGTGTTGTTCATGGTTTTCCTTCTTTCTAGAATACACTAAGATATCATCTATGAACTCTACCACAAACTTATCCAAATAAGGTTGTAAAACCCTATTCATGAGATCCATAAAAGCTGTTGGTGCATTAGTGAGCCCAAATAGCATCACTAAGAATTCATAGTGCCCATACTGAGTTCTAAAAGTAGTTTTGGGAATGTTAGCCTCCTTAATTCTTAGTTGATGGTATCTAGATCTCACATCAATCTTTGAGAACACACCTGCACCTTTCAATTGATAAAAAAGATCATTTATTCTAGGCAATGGATACTTGTTTCTCACAGTCATCCTATTCAGCTGCCTATAATCAATGCACAATTTAAGTGACTTATTTTTCTTCTTACAGATAATATAGGTGCTCCTTAAAAAAATACACTAGGCCTGATAAAATCCTTATCCAATAGGTGTTGCAGCTATACTTTCAACTCTTTTAACTTCGCAAGTGCCATTCGATAAGGTGTAACGGATATTGTAGCTATACTCAGATATACCTTAATTTCAAAATCTAGTTCTCTCTGAAGTGGTAAGCTTGGCAACTTATTAGGGAATACATCAAGAAATTAAAAAATAATTGGAATATTTTCCAAACTAGAGTTAGAAATATTCAAGACAATAGCGTAGGCTAAGTATGCCTCACCCCCCTTTTAGAGAAGTTTTTGTGCTTTAATAGAGGAGATAAGATTATTTAAAAGGCTTCTCTCACTATCCACTATCACTGTCTATAGGGTCAATTTCTTATATCTAGAATTAATTATGGCTTGATGTTGAGTAAGCCAATCTATTCCTAATATCACAGCAAACTTATTGAAAGGTAGATCAATCAAATTAACAGAAAATCTATACCCTTGAATCACTAGAAGGCATTGCCTATACACCATATTCATAATCACACACTACCCTATAAGATTATTGACTTTGATGTCTACATCAACATGTTTAGGCTCTAACCACCTATTTTGTGCTTGTGCAGGACATACATATGAATGTGTAGGACCAGGATCTATCAAAGCTAAAATTGGGACATTAAATAAATAAAAAGTACCAGTTATGACATCTAGTGTTGCAGCCTCTTCTCTAGCTCTCATAACATATTGCTTGGCTAAAGCACAAGCCTTAGATCTGGTCTCCTAGGTAGCACTAGGCTACTCTCCTCTATTTTGCCTCTAACCCTTATTCTAAGGTGCAATATTAGATGCCTATGTCTGAGCACCATCTACTTGCCTCTGAGGATACTCTTTTCTATAGTGGTTTCTGGCACCGTAGTGGAAGCACTCCCCTCTTTTGAATAATCTACACTGCCTCTAATGCTTCTTCTAACAATTAGTAGAAGTCGAGGGTCTATTTCTATTACCCCCTGTACCAAGAGCATTATCAGCTCGAGGAGGCAATCGAGGTTTACCTATAAAAGCTTGTCCAGATCTCTAAGTCTATACTTATCTCTACCCTTGATACCTGACTGATACTAGGACCTAGGCTAGGACTGTGTCTATGAATAACTCTCTTTTCTTTTCTTACCATCCCTTAACACTACACTAGATTGTCCTATGATGAACTACCTTTTCCTTTGGAAGAAATCCCTCTTTTCTTGCATCATTTCTTCCATGTCATATACAGCTAACACTAGTATTGCCAAATATCTCTCTTTAGGATTTTCTATTTGCATCCTTAACTCTATATTTAATCCTGCTAAGAATCTCTTATGTTTCTCTTCCTTATTGGGAATGAACTCTTCAGCATACTTTAGTAGTTTGGTAAAGTCTTTTTCATATTCTGACACTGCTCTCTTTCCCTGCTTCAAATCTAGAAATTCCTATCTCCTTTTATCCTTGTAGGAGTTAGGTATGTATTTCTTTCTAAAATTTGTAAGGAAAAACTCTTAAGTCAGGTCTATAGGTGTTTTTCTTCTCTTAATAGTGTTCCACCAATTATAAGCTTCTTCTTGGAGAAGTTAAGTGGCATATTGGATATTTTCTACTTCTATACAATTTAAGTACTCTAAGACTCTAAATGTCATGTTTAACGAGTATTTAGCCCTAGTATCATCATCTTCCTTCCTCCCTAAGAAATCAATGGCTCACATCTTCTTCAACCTTTCTAAAGGAGTTTTTTTGTGTGTGGAAGAGTTAGTGGTGGAGATGGTACTAGAGTTGGAGGAGGTGGAGGTAGAGTGGGAGCAACAACAGTAGTATGTCTAAGCAAATTTATCATTTGCTGTAACAAAATAGGAGATGCCTCTGCCTATTTTCGACCAAGCACTTGTGGTTATGGTTGTTGGGTAGCATCACTAGGTTTATGTACTAATGTATTACCTACCTTCTATATAGTAGTAGGTGCAAAACTAGCTACTTCTTCAGCCCCTCCTTTAGGTACCTGATCAGCCATATACTTACTGCAAAGGAAATAACTTATTAGCCTCATAGAGCTTAACAACTTAAAGGATTTGAAACTTAGATAGTTGCACTCATATACTTAACCTAGGAACATTAAACCTAAGCTATGATATTACAAAATGTAATACCCCTTACTGGATTCTCAAAAAAATCGAATAAGTGGTGCACTTCCCATTAGGTCACCCATCCTAAAATTTTTCCCATGTTCGTTCATTTAACTCGTACTTATTTTATACTATTTAACTTATTCTAACCCTAAATTCAGTTCCATCAATTCCTATTGTTCCCTTAGGTTCATGCCATTATGGATTAGTTACAAGTTTATCAGAATTTTTCCTAAAATTCAATAGCATAATGGCTACCCGAATCACTATCCAAAAATTTAAACCAATAAAAACACTTCTATATCACATTTTTACCTGTCTTGGACCTTTTTATCCCCTAGGTATCAACCTGACATCACCATTCTATCACATCTCAACATAGGCCTCAGGCCACAATCAAGAGAAAAACACAAATTAGAGCCTTATGATCATATATCATCAATAAAGGCTTTACATACTTAAAAAGATTAATAACTAGTTTATTACAGTCTGGTTGTACCTATAAAATTACATCACATGTCCTTTATATACATAACACCCATTTCCCACCTAAGTACATAGAGTGCAAAACTATACAAAATATGCATTATCAACCTTCTGATGAATAACCTTTGAACTTCACTACATGCTTCATGAGGCTACATCCTTGTTCTGGTTACTTATGCACCAAAATAGGTACGTTGAGTATATAATATAATCAGTGGTGAAATCAAGGATTTAAACCATGTCAGGTAGTTATCCATGAATATATAATCATATTATTGAGTTATTCTAATTTTAAGGTATAACTTAAGTTACTAACATGTAGAATTACCAAATTGCTCTTATATCGATTCATGTCAATAAATTATTCAGTTAATCATTTTAACTCATGTAAATCATAATTTTAAAGTCACTATTAAACATTTCATGCACAATCTTTAATAATTAAGCTAATAAGCATTGCACGTGTAAAATTACCAAAATGCCTTTACATGTTTATGGTCCAATTATTTAGGTGATTGTGTCATTTTATGGCTTCTATCATATTTTGATATCACATATAATTTATATTTTTCTTATTTAATTTATTTCAGTTGGCCTATCTAGAAAGACAACACTGACATACATTAAACCTAGAGGAAATAAAATAGTGTAGTAATCTACATTCTGGACCTTGATCGTTGCACCGACCTGATTAAGTTATAGCACCCAAGGTGCAGAAAATAAGGTATGGTATGCCCAATAGATTACTCTATCTAATAGACTAGTACAGTGGTCTCTAAGACCTTTGCTACTATACTAGCCTTATTTTAAAGATCAGTGATAGGTTAACTGTGTTTGCCTAACAGACTAGTCTGTCCAACAGACTAGTGCAGTGGCCTTTCAAGACCTATGCTGCTGCACTAACAAAAATTTAATAACTAGCATCAGGTGGTAAGGGAAGAAAGTTGTCTATCTAATAGACTAGTACATGGCCCCAATGTGGACTTAGGCTACTGTATTGGCCCTATCTGAAAAATAGAAAGTGTAGCAGCTGCTAAAATCCCTAAGTTAACCAATCAACCCATCTAGTGGTTATCTAACTAATGGGCCATGCAACTCAATGTATGATTATTTCTTTACTGATTGACCTCTTATAATATTACTAAATGAATAACAAACAGATAGG